>JAJLVB010000053.1:0-68065 GCA_030570135.1 Pichia deserticola | reverse complement strand
TTGTCTTGTCTTGTCTTGTCTTGTCTTGTCTTGTCTTGTCTTGTCTTGTCTTGTCTTGTCTTGTCTTGTCTTGCTTGTTTGTATATTTATTAATTTACTTGATTTACTCAATTTACTTAATAATCTATATTAAATAGTAAAGAAAATAAGTAGTTGCAAAAGAGAAAAAAGTATAAATCCATTAAATCCGCTTATCATCTACATCATTTCCGATATATTATTTTTTGATTACTAATTAATAATTATTCTTTGCCCTTTTTGCTCAGCTGTAAACTTTTTCACGCTGAAATATTTATTTATTTAATAATTAATTCAGGGGCGCGGCAAATTAAAAATTTTAAATCAGTCAGTCACAAATTTTGTGTCGCGAACGTGAAATTGAAATGACAACATGTTTTTGAATTTTCAAGTTTTGCAATTCTAGAATCTTCTACTACACATACCCATCATAAATACATATATATATATTATTAGTTCATACAAAGAATACAGAAAATTTAATTGGAAAATTAATGTTGTTAATAAATGACTGATTATGATGTTAGATCTTAATGAATCAAAGTTCGCTTGTTGCTCCTTCCTTGAATCACTCCAATAATCCATATTTTCCAATGATGTAATAAGCCTTTACCATTGGATGTATAAAATCCCATACCAAATCGTCTTTTAAAGTAAATATCAACTATTTTTTTAAATAAACTTAAAAATAGTAATGCAACTATTGGAGTAACTAAATTATTAGCTATTGAATTAATGTTAAACTTAGCATGAAATGTTTCCCTTAAATATTTTATCAGCTTTATAATTTTCCAATATATCCATTTCAATATACCTTCTTTATCATTATTATTATCGTCATTATTATTAAAACGATATTTACTAATCTCATTATTTAAATTATAATATTTTACATTATGACTATTCAAATAACTTGTATTATTTGTATTATTTGTATTATTATAGTCATTATATCCCATTTTATAATTTTGAATATCAGATTGAACAGAAACTGTTGTTGAACCAGAAATTGAACGATGACCAGCATCATTATTTGATTTTTGAAATTTTAAATTTGAAAGTTCTGTAGAAATTTTCAATAATGTATTATTAATTTCATCTTGCCATTTAATGAAATCTAATGTATTAACACTATTATTGTAATTATTATTATTATTATTATTATTATTATAAATGTTATTTGGTTGAATTTGAGTAGATGGATTAGATAATGATAATAGCGGATTAACATTTGTATTCGTACCATTTATCGATCCATTTATACTATTTTGTCTTGATTTACTTATTGATTGATTTCTTGATGGTGGTTTTATAATATTTGAATTTATACCCGATGATGCAATCCTAAATAAGGAAGCAGCAGGTGATTGTCTTCTAGTAATATTTGGAACATTGTTATTATTAATATTATTTGAATTTGAATTAAGTGGGCCACTTTCATTACTATTATTAATATTATTATTAATATTATTATTAATATTATATTTATTATGAATATTAGTTATATCATCTTTTGTTGATGTATTTATGGATAATGGTATATGAGGTTCAATTGGATGTTTACTAATCTTTAAACTTAAATTTAAATTCTCTAATTTATCCCATGAATTCTGTAAATTTGATTTCAATTGGATTAATTCTGGATAATCAACATCAGAATAATTTTTATTTAAAATATTTAATAAATATTTAATATATCTATTACGTGCTTCAAATTTAGTTAAACCTTTAAATTTTAACCATGAATTATATTTTTTCAATTCTGTTGGATTATTAATTATATTTAAATCATTATGAATAGTAGTAATATCACCACGTGTAGATTGATTATATAAACCATATAAATTTAATCGATCATTAATAGTAGGACGAGGTAAACCACTTGATTTTGATAAATCAGTTAATGATTTTATAGTTGCAACAGCTTGAACAAACACTTTATCTGTTGTGATATCCATTGTGTTATATGGTTAGTTCTAATTGCTCTTAAATTATCGTAATTTTTTTGATATGAAATAAAGATCGGAATTAATCTGTATTTAAAATGTGATAGATAAATAAATAAATATCTTCTGTATACAATAAAACAAAAAACGATAAATTATTTTTGGGGAAAATAAGCAAAAAGTAAACAAATAGAAATTAAAAATCAAAACAAAACAAAGAAATCGCTAAATTGTAGTTAAAATTTTGCTAGTCAGACAATAAAATTGAAAAAAACATTGTGAGTTGCTTAATTTTTTAACGTTTCAAAAATTTTAAAAATGAAAAAATTCCAGCGGTGGCGGTGCATCACGTGTAACGTATAGAAAACAATTTGATACAACGGTGGCTGATGACAAAGAGTAGGTTTAGTTTAACACACAATAACTAACACTATCAGATATTTAAGGTAAATAACTAGATAGATGGATATAGATAGACAATTACAAAATCATTCTACAATTCTTACAATTATTAGGATTATTACAATGTATGGCAGTGAAATGGACCATCAAATTCATGGTTTACAATATCCTCAAACAAACACAAGTTTGATCTAAAGATCTTCTGACCGAAGCCAAAATACTGTTTGTCACAAACATGCAATGCCTGATTTTATTGTGTTTTGCAACAGAATAAGACGGTGAGTAATTGACAATATTAATCTTGTTTGCATTAAAAATTGATGCCAAGTATGGTAATGACTTGGAAACAGAGTGTTGGCAAACTGAAAAAAAAAATAATAATATGAAAAAAAAAAGAAAGATAAAAGAAGAAGTAGAATTACTACTTAAAGGCTGTTGAAAATAAAATGTTGATATGGTTAATATAGTTAATAAAATGGTTAATATCTATAATGATTTTATGGTTTTAATATTAAATGACTAATTTATTAAAAATTTTTTTTTATTGGTTATTTTGTACATAGAAAAAGCAAAGTTGTCTTGAAAATTAAATTATTTATTAATTAAAATTTAAAACTTCTTTAGTTTTCTGGAACATCAATTGCACCAGCATCAATTGCTTCAATAATTGAGTGAGGTGGTTTACCATCAACTCTACAACCAACAGATTGTGCGGTACCTAAAATTTCTTTGGTAACTGAAGCTAAGTTCTTACCAAAAGATTTTTCTCTCATAGTTCTTGCAATTTCGAAAATTTCATCAAGTGGAATATTACCTGAATGTTTAACATTCTTTTCCTTCTTTCTATCTCTTGGAGCTTCCTTTAATGCAGTAATAACTAATGAAGATGCAGATGGAACAACTGAACAAGTAGCTTGTCTGTTTTGAATCTTTAATTGAACGGTAACTTTGATACCTTTGAAATCTTTAGTTGCCTTTGCAATATCTTCACCAACTTTCTTTGGTGATAAACCAAGAGGACCAATCTTTGGAGCTAAAGCTGATGAAGCACCAACTTCACCACCAACAGCTCTTAAGTAAAGGTATTTAACTTCATTTGGATCAAACTTTGGAGGCATTTTGTATTGATATCTAAAGAGTTGTTTAATGAAGATAAAACAAAAGAAAAAGAATAATAAAAATAGTAAATAAACTAAATAGAGAGAAAGAAAAATATAAATTCAATAAGTAGTGAATCATTAAACATTGAAAGATTGTATGTTAGGAAATTAATTATAAGTAGTGGGTGATTTTTATTTTTTGTGTGCGCATAGAAATTTTTTTTTTTTCAAAAAGCTAATAAAGTAATTAAAATTTCATTTCTCTCTCAAATTGAAAAATAAATTTTTTTGTTTTGCGAATTTTCTTTCAAACAAAACAAAAAGAAAAAACACAGTCACAAACCCTCTTAGAATATCACGTGCAAGCCTCTGAAGGTTTACTATACAATTATTTTATCTTAATTTGACTTTACATTTTATTTTACGAATTTTACATACTACATCTGTTCTAAACGATAATATAAAACACTATAATCAATAATATCTTATAATATTATCAAAATTATATCAATATATTGGTAAGTCTTGAAAACTTTCTTAGCGGATGCATAGATGCCACCGTCCAAAATACTTTTGATAAATCATTGATAATAAAATAAAAGAAAAGAAAATCATGTCTGATATTATCCTTGATAATTTATTTTGATATGCAATCTTAATATTGTTTTAAATTCTATAGTTATAATACATACATATAAATATATAAAGCTTGAATTGTCAAGATATCATCTAATTTTCTTGGATTAATTTGTAGCCGGGAAAATATTTATGTCTTCCTAACTGAACAATTTTTAAATTATATTTCTCCTTAATATTTTCATTATTGGATTTTCCAATTTTAATTAAATCTATTAATCTAAGTATATCAGTTTGTGATTTCATTAATTCATTTTGTAAAGATTCAAAATTTAGTGTTTTAATATTTTTTAAATCATCAAACCAATTCAATTGATGTTTATTATTCATTAATGAATTACATGTTTTAATCGATTTATTAAATTCATCAATACATTCATTTAAATCTTTTTTAGTTGAACTCTCAAATTTTTCAAAATTATGGCTAATATCATTAATAATCTCATTTAATCTATCTTTATAATCATTAAATTTTAACAATCTAGGATTATTAATATCATTTAATTGTTTCCATTGCAATTTAAATAATAATTCTTCACTAATTAATAAACTTTTAATTAAATTTTTTGGTAATTCATTAAATCCTAAATATGATAATAATTCTAAAGTTTTCGATTTAAAAATTGATAATTGATAAATTAAATTATTTTCATTTTTTAAAAAATTTAAATAAATTAAGCTTTTTTGATTATTATTTGAATATATCATTAAATTATCAATTTGTTGATTCAATTGAAATGAAATTAATGTTAATTGATAATATACTGATAAATATTCTCTAACATCTTTAAACAAATTTAATTCAATACTTTTTAAAATAAATTCTGAGATTGACCTTAATTTGAAACAAATTATTATAAATGTTAAAGGATAATAACTTTCATTTGATTTATAAAAATTTAAATTAAAATAATCTTCTAAAGAACCAGTTTCAAATTGTCTCATATTCCAATATTTTAATTCTTTACATTTAAATTGTCTTTGTCTGGAAGGATTTAAAGTTGGTAAAAAAATTGATTCTTTCCAAAATAATGAAACAGTATCAACATAATAATCAATCTGCTGTGATATTTCTGGATTTCTATTTGATTTTATTGCATTATCAAGCATTGAATTATTTAATACAAAATCTTTTAAATAATTCCAAAATAAATCTTTAAATGTTATATCTGATATATTAAAGACCAAATTTTGATTGTTTTCTTGAGAATTATTATTATTATTATTATTAATTAATGAATAAAATAAAACTCTTGCAATTATATGTAAACCATTTACTTCATTTAAATCTAAATTTGTCCTTTTATTTTCTAAAAATTTCAACCATTCTATAAATTGTAAAATATTTTCAGATTTAAAAATTTTTAAAATATCAATTAAATCATCAAACAATTGATTTAAATTTAATATACAATCATTCCAACTTGATTGAATTATTTTTAAAGTTTTTGGAGGTGCCTGATTATCAAATCTAATTTGAGAATTTAAACTAAAACAATTAACTGGTGGTGTTAAAGAATCTAAATCTAATAAATCCAATTGATCTAATTTTTCGAGTATTTTTTCTAACTGTAATAATTTATTATTGAATTTAATTAAAAAATCTTTTGAATTATTAATATTGAAAAGTGGAATTTTCCAATTTAATAAATTATCTAAACTTAATAAAGTTTGTAAGATTTGAAATGAATCTTTAATAAATTCAAAGAATTTTAATTCATTTTCATTTAAATTATTTTTTAAATTTAACCAAGTTTTATTTGAAACTAAAGTTAGTTTAAAAATTTCATTATTTGATAAGCCAGTAAACCAATCTAAATTCATTGTCGTTATACTTAAATCTTCATCTTCATAAATTTGAGATTTTAAGGATAATTCAAGGATAAATTTTGTGGTTGAAATTAATAAAATTGAAAATTTTAAAACTATTGAATTCCAATTATCATTTAATAAATCATTTAAATTATCAAAGTTACCAAATTTTGTATAATTTTCTAATATTTGAGATATATATTCACATGATAATATACTATTTGGTAAACTAATATTTTGACCTAACCAACAAGTTAAAGATTTTAATTGATTTGATATAATTGAAGTTGCATCAATTACATTTAAATTATTATTATTATCAATTGAAAATTTAGTTTCTTTTAATAGAAAAGTATCTAATCTAGGATTTAATAATTCTAATGCATGAGTTCCATGTAATAAAGAAAAATTATTTGATTTGATAATTTTTGAATAATCAATTTTTGAAGTTATTTTGAAAAAATCATCTGTTATATCGACTAATTTTTCATTTGATATTTTAAAAGATTCTAAAGAAGGTATTAAATCTGACATGTAGAATAGCAGCCTGAAAAGGAACGATTCTGCATAATTATTCAAGTTGAAACAGGAAATGCAAACAAGAAAAGAACAGGTTGTTATAACAAAAACAAATACACTAAAAAAAAAAAAAAAAAAAAAAAAAAAAAAAAAAAAAAAAAAAAAAAAAAAAAAAAAAAAAAAAAAAAAAAAAAAAAAAAAAAAAAATGTGTATAAATAAATATTGGAAATTCATATACTCTTAGAGAAAAAAAAGGGAGAAAAAGAGGGAGCAAATTTTCTGAGTTTTTTTTTTTTAGCTGAGCATTTTGAACTTGTATAGTAATAATAATAATAATAATAAATAGTTGTTATCTGAATATATAGTTATATAACTTGTACATTATATTTAATACATAAGATATATAAAAAGAATACAATAACATAATAAATAAATTGATAAATAAATAAAAAAAAAAGAATAATTCAATATTTTATTTATTTTCCTTGTATCGATTAAGTTAATTGCTTTCTTTTAATTCATTATAGTTAAATAAATATTTAGCGTCGTTAAATGTTGTTCTGAATGAGAAGTAAATAATAAATAAATAAATAAATAAATAATTAAATAAATAAAAAATAATAATTAATTAATTAATTAATTAATTAATTAATTAGTTATTTAGATTGATTCAGTTAATACTTTATTTAATTTAGTAACTTTGTTTGAAACTGATAAATCAACAGAATTACCTGCAACTTCAACGATTAAACCACCTAAGATTTGTGGATCAACTTCATTAGTAATTTTAAGTGATTTACCTTGACCAACAAATTTTGAACCTGCAATAGCTTTTTGTAATCTTGATAAAGTTTTTGAATCTAAAGGTTTTGCAGAGATAACAGTTGCTTCAACTATACCATTATAAGCAGAATTTAAAACAGAAAATTGTTTTGCAATTGATGGGAATAATTCTAATCTATTATTTTCAGATAAAACTGTTAAAAGATTTGCAACAATTGGTTCAAGTTTTAAAGTTGAAACAATTGTTGAAATAACTTGTTTTCTTGAATCAAATGATAATGAAGGATTTGATAAAATTAAATTTAATTTAGAATCTTCTTTAATTGCATTATTTAATTTTTCAACTGAAGCTGATGCTTTATCAATTGATGATTCTTTTGCAGCTGCTGTAAATAAAGCAGTTGCATAAGTACCATCTAAACCGAAAAGTTGAACAGGTGGTTTAATTGAAGCTGAAGCAGTTGCAAGTGATCTAACGAATTGACGGGAAGCCATTGTGGGAATAATCTATATTGATATATTTGAATATATATATATTGACTTAACAAAAAAAAAAAATAGAAAATAAAAAGCAAATTAATTAAATAAAGATAAAATAATATAAATATTAAATTAATCAAATAAGTTACAAATAATAATAATAAAAAACAGACACACTAAAAAGTGTTATATAAAACAAAATACAATAAACAACACATACAATTTTTTACTGACTTCAACAATTTCTTCTCATTTTCTTCTCATTTTCTCAATAATTTATTAAAAAAGGGCAAATTAAATTTATTATGTGCAAATTTTCAATTTCATTCGCTAAGCATAATTGAGATGTACACAGGTAAATAATATTTGTGCATTTCAAATATGTTTTTTTTTTCTTTTTTTTTAAAAAAAATGGTATGTGGCGCAGCAGGCTATTTGTAAAGTGTGGCTAGTCAAACTATAGACGCGTCGGGTGTACGGTTTGATTTTATTGTTGAAAAAAAAAAAAAGAAAAAAGATTTGGTGATATTTTATACTTTTTTATATGGTTTTTTAATTTTCTTTTATTTTTTTGGGTGTGTCTGTCTTTTCGTCGTTGAATCTTCAAAAGTTGAAATTTTGAAATTGGAAATTTAAAAAAATCTGCTGCTTATTTAACTTTTCATTTTACATATTCAAAATTATTAATCAAAGATTCATATTAACAGTAGAAATGTTTAAAAATATTGTTAATAAATCTTTATTGTGGAGTAATAATATTTCTCCTTTAATTAAATATAATAATCAATTTATTAGATTTGCAACAACTGTTTCATCAAATAATGATTTAACAGAATTAGAAAAGCAAGATGAATTAAATAGAAGACAACTTGAATTATCAAAAGAAAAAGTTGAATTAAAAAAAGTTAAACCAACATCACCTGGTCTTAGATGGTGGAGAAAACCAATTTATCCTTATCTTTGGAAAGGTAAACCATATAAACCTTTAACAATTACAAAAGTTAGTAAATCTGGTAGAAATAATACAGGTAGAGTTGTTGTTAGACATCAAGGTGGTGGTGTTCAAAGAAGAATTAGAATTATTGATTATGAAAGATTAACACCAGGTCCTCAAATTGTTGAAAGAATTGAATATGATCCAAATAGAACATCTCATATTGCATTAATTAAACATAAATTAACAAAAAAATTATCTTATATAATTGCATGTGAAGGTTTAAGACCTGGTGATGAAGTTGAATCATTTCGTGCTGGTATACCAAAAAGATTTATTGAAGAAATGGGTGGTAAAATTGATCCTGCACTTTTATCAGTTAAAATTTCTAAAAAGGGTAATTGTTTACCAATTTCAATGATAACAGTTGGTACAATTGTACATAATATTGGTGAATTAAAAAATGGACCTGCAAAATATTGTCGTGCAGCTGGTTCTTATGGTAGAATTGTTTCAAAATTACCAGAAGAAAATAAAGCAATTGTTCAATTACAATCTGGTGAACAAAGATATGTTTCATTAGAAGCTTGTGCAACTTTAGGTATTACATCAAATTCAGCTCATCATAATGAATCATTAGGTAAAGCAGGTAGAAATAGACATAAAGGTATTAGACCAACAGTTAGAGGTGTTGCCATGAATACTTGTGATCATCCATTAGGTGGTGGTAGAGGTAAATCAAAATGTAATAAACCTTCAATGTCTCCATGGGGTGTTTTAGCAAAAGGTGGATTCAAAACTAGAACTGGTAAACATGTTAATAAAAATAAATTTAAAGATAGACCAAGAGGTTCTGCTAGAAAATAATAATTTAAAGCTCGTTTTAAAGATAAACTTTGTTTTATGTAATATTAATATAGTGGAAATTTTTACATGTAAATATATATATAAATATAAATATATAATATAACTAATATAGTAAATATTATATAACATTTAATACAATATTAAATATCAAGTATTTTATAGGAAAGAGATTTGATTTTACTTTATAATGAAAGAAAATAAAGACATTTATTTTATAACATTTTATATTTATTATTATTATTATTTTACAAAAGGTCGATCGACTTTTCAAGTGAAAAAAAATGATAAAAAAAGACATTTGAAAGAAGTCAATCTTATTAATAGAAAAACACCAGAGTCAGATATTAATTAAGGGAAGAGTCAAATTTTGATATGCAAATTAAATGACTCAGAATCAGAATTCCGACTCCGATTTCCCGGCTAATATCCAATATGGCTGATTAATTGACTCCGGTCTGATTATATGTTATATAAACTACATTTTCACATTCATTTTCATTTTACATGTATTTAATAACCTTTTGTTTAGTTCATTATTAGTATTTGATGATTATTTAAAATATGTTTACTAGATTTATATATAAACTTGTACATTTCTTTTCTGAAACCTTCATTTTTCACTATTTTTAATTTACAATGAAAAAAATTTTTTTTTCCACCATCATTGGAAAAAATATTCATTGAAAAAATCAAAAATTCTAAATAGTTTTAATCTTTTATTTTTTTTTTTTTTTTCATTTTCTTCCTGAATTATTTTTTTTTTTCACTTTTTGACACATCTTAGACAATTTTTTTTTTAAAAAACAAAATAACTTGTTATTATTTAAAAAATTATTTAAACAAAAAATATTAAGTTACAACAAAATGCTTAGACAATCAATTAGGTTGACAAGTATAAACGTTTCAAAACTTTTAAATACTAAACCATTAATAAGAAATTTTAGTACCTCAAATAAATCATTACAAGCTACTATAATATCTGGTAAAGAATTAGCTAAATCAATTAGATCTAATGCATTTGAAAAAATTAATGAAAAAAAATTGAAATTTCCTGATTTCCAACCTAAACTTTCAATTATTCAAGTTGGTGAAAGACCAGATTCTTCAGTTTATGTTCGAATGAAATTAAAAGCTTCAAAAGAATCAGGAATTGATTGTGATATAATTAGATTACCAAATGATGTTGATGAAATTTCATTATTAAATTTAATTAATAAATTAAATGATGATTCAAAAGTGAATGGTATTTTAATTCAATTACCTTTACCAAAACATTTAGATGAAGTTAAAATTACAAATGAAGTTTTACCAACAAAAGATGTTGATGGTTTTGATAGATTTAATGTTGGTGAATTATCAAAAAGAAATGGTAAACCAAATTTTTTACCTTGTACTCCAAATGGTTGTATGGAATTAATTAAAAAAACAGGTATTAATTTAAATGGTAAAAATGCTGTAGTTATTGGTCGTTCTGATATTGTTGGTACTCCAGTTGCAACAATGTTAAAAAATGAAAATTGTACTGTTACAATTTGTCATTCAAGAACTTCAAATATACCAGAAATTGTTCAAAATGCTGATATTGTTATTGCAGCTTTAGGTAAACCAAATTTTGTTAAAGGTGATTGGATTAAAGATGGTGCAATAGTAATTGATGTTGGTATTAATTATATTCCTGATTCAACTAAAAAATCAGGTCAAAGATTAGTTGGTGATGTTGATTTTAATTCAGTTAAAGAAAAGGCTAAATTCTTAACTCCTGTTCCAGGTGGTGTTGGTCCAATGACTGTTGCAATGTTAGTTGATAATGTTTATAAAGCTGCATTAAATCAATTTGAAGAAGCAAATAAACCATTAAATATAACTCCTTTAAAATTAAATTGTCTTGAACCTGTTCCTTCTGATATTGATATTTCAAGAGCTCAAACTCCAAAATTAATTACAGATGTTGCAAAAGAATTAAATATTTCTCATAAAGATTTTGAAAATTATGGTCATTATAAAGGTAAAGTTTCACTTAATGTTTATGAAGATTTAAAAGATAAACGTGAAAATGGTAATTATGTCTTAGTTGCTGGTATAACTCCAACTCCTTTAGGTGAAGGTAAATCAACAACTACAATGGGTTTGGTTCAAGCTTTAGGTGCTCATTTAAATATTCCATCAATTGCAAATGTTAGACAACCTTCCATGGGTCCAACATTTGGTGTTAAAGGTGGTGCTGCTGGTGGTGGTTATGCACAAGTTATTCCAATGGATGAATTTAATTTACATTTAACAGGTGATATTCATGCAATTAGTATTGCAAATAATTTACTTGCAGCTGCAATTGATACAAGAATTTTCCATGAATCAACTCAAAAAGATGAAGCTTTTTATAAAAGATTGGTACCAAGAAAGAAAGGTGTTAGAAAATTCACAAAATCAATGTTAAAAAGATTAGAAAAATTAGGTATTAATAAAACAGATCCTGATGCTTTAACTCCTAAAGAAAGTAAAAAATTTGCAAAATTAAATATTAATCCAGATTCAATTACAATTAAAAGAGTTGTTGATGTTAATGATAGATTTTTAAGAGAAATTACAATTGGTCAATCACCAACAGAAAAAGGATTAACACGTAAAACTGGTTTTGATATTACAGTCGCATCTGAAATTATGGCAATTTTGGCATTATCTAAAGACTTAAAAGATTTAAGAGAACGTGTTGGTAAAATTGTAATTGGATCTAATTTTGATGGTGAACCAGTTACAGCTGAAGATATTGGTTGTGCTGGTGCAATTACTGCATTATTAAAAGATACAATTAAACCAAATTTAATGCAAACATTAGAAGGTACACCAGTTTTCGTTCATGCTGGTCCATTTGCTAATATATCAATTGGTGCATCATCTGTTATTGCAGATAGAATTGCATTAAAATTAGTTGGTAAAGCAAAAGAATCTTTTGATAATGATAAATTTCAAAAAGGTTTTGTTGTTACAGAAGCTGGTTTTGATTTTACAATGGGTGGTGAAAGATTTTATAATATTAAATGTCGTTCAAGTGGTTTAAAACCAAATGTTGTTGTTTTAGTTGCAACTACAAGAGCATTAAAATTACATGGTGGTGCACCAGATGTTAAACCAGGTCAAACACTTCCAGATGTTTATGTTACTGAAAATGTTGAATTAGTTAGAAATGGTGCAAGTAGTAATTTACGTAAACAAATTGAAAATGCAACTAGTTATGGAGCTCCAGTTGTTGTTGCAATTAATAAATTTGCAACTGATAGTGAAAAAGAAATTGAATGTATTAGAGAAGAAGCTATTAAAGCTGGTGCATTTGATGCAGTTGAATCTGATCATTGGTCAAAGGGTGGTGCAGGTGCAATTGAATTAGCTAAATCTGTTGTTCGTGCAACTGAGGAAGCACCAGTTGATGAAAATACTCCACCAAATTTCTTATATACATTAGATGGTTCACTTGAGGATAGATTACGTACAATTGCAACTAAAATGTATGGTGCAAAAGATATTGAATTATCAGAATTAGCAAAAAAACAGATAAAAGAATATGAAGCACAAGGTTTTGGTAATTTACCAGTATGTATTGCAAAGACACAATATTCACTTTCACATGATCCAAAATTAAAGGGTGTTCCAAGTGGTTTTATTTTCCCAATTAGAGAAGTTAGAATTAGTGCAGGTGCTGGTTATTTATATGCATTAGCTGCAAAGATTATGACAATTCCAGGTTTAAGTACAAATGCGGGATTTATGAATGTTGAAGTAAATGATAAAGGTGAAATTGAAGGTTTATTTTAGATAATTTTAATTATGTAGAAAATAAAATAAAAAAAATTTATAATTTAATATAATCATTTTTATAAAATATATGGTTAATAAATAAATAAATAATTAATTAATCAATTAATCAATTAATTAAGATTATAAAACTAAGTGGCATTCATTTTATCTGATAATTTACCTTGTAATTTTAAGTTTTCAGGAGCATCAAATTCATCTAATTTTAATTCAATAAGTCTGATTTTATCTGGGATATTAAAATCTTTACAATTAAATAATTCATCTAAATCTTTACAAGAATCGACAGTTAAAGATTTATGTTCTGCTTTATCAGCAAATAAATCAAGAATTAATTGATGATTCCAAGGTTGAATATTATTATAAGATTCTTTTGGACCATGAATTAATTTTTCAATTGTATAACCTTTATTATTTAAAACGAAAATATAAGGTTTAATATTCCATCTACAAGCATCAGAAATTGCTTGAACTGTTAATTGTAATGAACCATCACCAATAAATAAGATAACTCTTCTTTCAGGATGATTTGAATTAAATTTATTTAAATCATCAGCTGCAAATGTTGCACCAACAGCTGCTGGTAATGAAAAACCAATTGAACCCCATAAAACTTGAGAGATTGCTTTTGTATTTTTTGGGAAATGAGTACCTAAAATACCAAAACTTGAAGTACCAGTTTCACTAACTATAATATCATTTTCTTTTAAGAAATAAGAAAGTCTTTTCCATAAATAATCTTGAGTTAATTGACCTTCAGGGCAAATTTTAGCAGATTGATAATTAAATTTTGAAGCTGGAACTGGAATTTTTTGTTCAAAAGTTAAATTTGAATTTGATAATTTATTAACTAAATTTTCTAAAGCTCCATTCATTTGTAAATTTTCATAAGTTGCTCTTTTAAATTTACAATAATTTGAATGAAATTCAATTACATTATTAGTTGAATAATGATAAGAGAAAGAACCAGTATTATAATCTGATAATAAACCACCAATTGAAAATATACAATCTGTTGATTCAACAATTTCTTTAACATCAGGAGCTGATAATTCACCAATATAAATACCATAATAATCATCAGAATCTTCATTAAATGAAGATTTACCCATTGGAGTTGTAAAAACTGGGAATTTAGTTAAAGCAGCTAATTGATCAACTTGAGTTGTAACTGCATGACGTGAAGCACAAGCATCAACTAAAATAATTGGATTTTTTGATTTTTTAATTAATTCGATTATATTATCAACAAATTCATCTTCTGAATCTTTATTATTTGGTTGTAATTTTAAATTTAATTTATTTTCAGTTAAAAGTGATGATGGAATTAAAGAATTAAAGAAATTACTTGGGAAACCTAAATAAACTGGACGTTTTGTAATAATTGCAGTTTCAATTAATTCATTAATAATTTGAGGAGCTTTTTCTAAATGTGTTATAACTTTTAATTTAATTGTAATTTTTTCAGACATTGCAGTAAAATCATCAAATCTTGAATCACCTAATGTATGATGTAATAATAATTTTTGTTTTTCAGCTGAAATTGAAGGCATACCAACAACATGAATTAAAGGAATATGTTCAGCATAAGAACCACCAACTGCATTAACAGCTGATAATTCACCAACACCAAAAGTTGTAATTAAACAAGCAAATCCATTAATTCTTGAATAACCATCAGCTTCATAACCTGCATTTAATTCATTTGCATTACCGATCCATCTTAAATTATCAACTTCTTTAATGTGATCTAATAATGCTAAATTAAAATCACCTGGAACACCAAAAATTGAATGAACGCCAACTTCTTTAATTTTTTCAAAGAAATATCTACCTAATGTAATTTGTTCTGACATATTTATTTACTATTTATTAGGAAAAATTAAAATTAAAATTAAAATAATGAAAAGAAAATAATAGAATTAAAGTTTGAAGCAAGAGAAAAGGTAAAAGATGATGAAAATGAAGAAGAAGAAGAAGATGAAGATGAAGATGAAGAGAAGAATGTGAAAGGAAAGACTTGAAAAGAAGTAAAATACATAAGTTTATTTATCAATTAATTCAATAGGACATAAGAAGGTGGGAAATTTACGGAATCAAGAAATTCACGGAGCACACTGATAATAATAATTAATTGTCTCATAAGTTGATTGTAAGCTGATGATTAATTATTAAAAAAGAGAAAAATTATATAGTTTTTCCGTCACTAAATAATTATAATATTCCCCAGAGTGGGATGCAAATATATTTATTAAGTGGGATTTTATTAATCAAATATTTTCATATTCATTAATGACATGATATTCTGTCATAACACGACAACAGTTTATGTTGTATTGTCAACATTAATTTCCAATTTTACTTTTACATGTGTTTCATATTTTGAATGTATCTTTATTTTATATTTACATGTTCTTTTTTTTTCAATTACATTTCTTTCCTTTTGCAATGGATTCCATCAATTACATAGATCCAGAATTCGATCCATCTAAATTACGTGTGGTAGATTTAAGAAATTTATTAAATCAAAATGGTATACCTTGGTCTTCAAGGCATAGGAAATCGGATTTAATAGATATTTTCAAATATGAACTTGTTCCAAAATTAAAACGTGAAATTGATAAAGATCCTAATAATTTAGAATCAAATTCTAAAAAAAAAGAAAATAATAAATCATTTAAAAATATTATTAATCCTAATAATGATTCTAATAAATTAATTATTCAAAAGAGAAAAGATGAAAATAAATTATTAATTCCTAAAAAGAGGAAATTAGTAGAATCTAATAATAATAGTAAAGATACAGATTTACATGATGAATTTTCTTTAGAAATAAAGAGAAATATTAAACGTAAAAGAAATTTTTCAACTTTAGATAAACAATTGAAGAAAAATAAAAATAAAAATATTAATAGTAATGATAAAATTAATACTGGAAATATATTCAATAGAAATTTGGAAATCAAATTTAAGACACCTGTTGAAACTCCACAAGTTAATGAAAAAAAAGTCAATAATAAAGAACATACTATGAATGATATTAATATAACAAATATTCCAATAATTTCAACTCATACTTCAACTCCAATTAAAAAAGAAAAAGAAAAAGAAAATTATTTAATATCAAATGAAAATATAAATGAAATAAATTCAATTAAAGGACAATCAAATAATATAGATAATTTAAATATAGATGAAACTTCTTTTATTAATAACAATTCACAAAATGATTTTACTAATCAAAAATTTCAATCAACTCCAATTAAAGTTAAATTAGAAAATAATTTGTTAGGACCAACAAATAAAATAAAACCAATTAAAGAGATTAATGATAATAATAATGATAATAATAATGATAATAATGATAATAATAATGCTAGTTATAATAAATGTGTTTCACCAATTTATATTAAACAAGAACAAGAAATATTAAAAAATGATATAAAAGATAAATTAGAAGAAATTGATTTATTAAATTCAAAAATAAATGATGATTTAAATGAATATAATAATAATTTAAATAATCAAATTTTAACATCACAATCATTTGCATCATCAAATAATATAACATTAGATAATGATACAGCAGAATTAACTCAATTACAAAGTTTATTTGAAATTGAAACTTCAAAAATTGAAATTGAATCTGAAAAAGTTTTAAAATTAATTAATTCAAAAGATAAATTTATTTATTATAAATCACAATTTATTAAAATTTTAATTATTTGGATTATATTATTATTATTA
Source organism: Pichia deserticola (assembly GCA_030570135.1). NCBI lineage: Eukaryota > Fungi > Ascomycota > Pichiomycetes > Pichiales > Pichiaceae > Pichia > Pichia deserticola. The sequence continues at coordinate 51,013 of JAJLVB010000053.1, read as the reverse complement.
TCATTTATTTTAGCAATTTATAGACAAGAAAGAATTCAAGTTGGATTTTGTAATTATGAAATTAGAAATAAAGGTTCATTTTTAAATAAATTATTTAATTTAAGATTAAAATGTATTAAATGTCCAGATCATGGTATATGTTCAAATAATTCAAAACTTTATTGTTTACCAGATTATGTTATAAATTATCCAATTTTTTGGTCATTTGGTGGTTTAATTCCAACTTTTAATAAATGTATTTTAGATTCAACAAAAATTAAAAAAATTAATAAAATTATTAAATTTATAATAGATTTATTATCAATTAGAAATGCAAATATTAAATGTGGTAATGGAACTGATGAAGAAGTTGGATTAAATTGGAATCAAATAATTGAAATTATAAATCAAAAATTATTAATTGATATTAATGATGAAAATTATGATTATATTTGGGATAAAGTTAAAATTATTTTATTAACTAGAACAGATTTAAAATTTTTAGAATTATCAAATAATGATGATTTATTAATTAGATCAATTTCATTATCAAAACTTTCAATTAAATGTAGATTAAAAAGATTAATTTTAATGATTTTAATGAAATATAAATTATATTTTTTAAGTATTTTAATAATAATAATTTTATTATCATGGATTTTTTATAAAATCAATTTAATTCAACGTAAAAACCATTATTATAGAAATATATTAAAGGAAATAATTAATAAATTACAAAAACAATCAAATGAATATAAGAAAACAAAATTTAGTAAACCATATATTGCTAAAATTCAATTACGTGATTATTATTTACCACAATTACAGAATTTTTCAAAGAAGAATAGGGATGATATATGGAATAAAATCGTTAAAACTGTTGAATTGAACAGTAATATCAAAACAGAGGATATTGAAGTAAATGGTGATATTATGCGTGTTTGGTCATGGTGTTCAGATATTTAGATAGATAATCTTTCAATGCATTTAATATATAATTAATTAATTAATTAATGTCGAATAGTTTTTGACTCATTTTTTTTTTTTTTTTTAAATCTCCTTCGTGCACAGCCCGGATTTGTCTTTGTCTTCTTTTTTTTCTTTTTTCTTTTTTCTACTAATTAATAACCTAAAAGATGGATTGAAATAATGTTTTTCAAATATTTATTTTGTTGTTGAAATAAAATATTAAGTTTAAGAGTTTGCTCTTTTAGATATTCATTTTGATTGTTATTTCTCCCCTATCTCTCTCTCGTTTTATCTTTTTTATCAAATAATAGATATACAACTTATTACACATAATAATATGTCAACTTTTGGTAGTGTTTTCCGTGTCACCACATATGGTGAATCACATTGTAAATCAGTTGGATGTATTGTTGATGGAGTTCCACCAAATATGTCATTAACTGAAGAAGACATTCAACCACAATTAACACGTCGTCGTCCAGGTCAATCTAAACTTACAACACCACGTAATGAAAAAGATCAAGTTGAAATTCAAAGTGGTACTGAATTTGGTAAAACTTTAGGTACTCCAATTGCAATGATTGTTAAAAATAAAGATCAAAGACCACATGATTATTCAGAAATGGATAAATATCCAAGACCTTCACATGCAGATTTTACTTATGAAGAAAAATATGGAATTAAAGCATCAAGTGGTGGTGGTCGTGCATCAGCAAGAGAAACTATTGGTAGAGTTGCAGCTGGTGCAATTGCAGAAAAATTTTTAAAACAAATTAATAATGTTGAAATTGTTGCATTTGTTTCATCTGTTGGTGAATGTTCAATAGATAGATCATGTCAAAATTTAGAATTTATGGAATTATTACAAAATATTACAAGAGAACAAGTTGATGCTGCAGGTCCAATAAGATGTCCAATTCCAAATAAAGCTGAAGAAATGACAAAAATTGTTGAAAAATATAGAGATCAACATGATTCAATTGGTGGTGTTGTTACTTGTGTTATTAGAAATTGCCCAATTGGTTTAGGTGAACCAGCATTTGATAAATTAGAAGCTTTATTAGCTCATGCAATGTTATCAATTCCAGCTTCAAAAGGTTTCGAAATTGGTTCAGGTTTTGAAGGTACTAAAATACCAGGTTCAAAACATAATGATCCATTTATTGAGAAAGGTGATAAATTAGGTACTATTACAAATAATTCAGGTGGTATTCAAGGTGGTATTTCAAATGGTGAAAATATTTATTTTTCAATACCTTTTAAATCACCAGCAACTATTTGTCAAGAACAACATACTGCAACTTATGAAGGTAAAGATGGTATTTTAATGTCAAAGGGAAGACATGATCCTAATGTTGTTCCAAGAGCTATTCCAATTGTTGAAGCAATGGCTGCTTTAGTATTAGCAGATGCTTATTTAATTCAAAAATCAAGAGAATCTTCTTTTGGTATAGTCTATTAAGTTAATTTTCTAAATTAAGAAAAATTGTATATAAATTTTCTTTATAATCTATATTATCATTATTAATATCGATTTTATTTTCTTAATATAAAAAAAAAATTATTTTACATATTTATTTATAAATTTTATAATCTACATAAATGACTCGTTCTGTTCATTTTTAATTTGTTCATCACTAATTACACGTTTACGAACATTAGTATCAGAGCTTTGTTCACTACTTGAACTAGAACATCTTGCTTTCTCTTCTATTATACTTTCATTGATATAAAATTTATCATTATCATCATTATCATCATTATCATCATCATTATTATTATTAACTTTTTCATCTGGATTAACAACACGTAATTTGGTTCTTCTCTTTGAACCAACTAAAACTTGAACCTCAAAGTTATTTAACTCATCTTCACTAATCGATCCGGTATCTCCATAATCATAAACTTGGCTACTATTGTTATTGAAATCACTATTTGATGCACTTGAATGTGATATTGTTTTTATATTAATTCTATTAGATGATGTGGTAGATGTGGATTTCATTGATAAAGGACATCTTGTAGATTTTGAATAAACACTAGAGCTATTCATTAAAGATGATGTTGATGAATCACTTGATGATTGTGTTAGATGTTTCATATAATTTTGTTGGGGAGAATAAGGATTAAAAAAAGTTTGTTTCACAGGTATAAAACCAAGGTTTTGTGAATGAAAAGTACTAACAGAGGCATCCTCGGGTATGTGATTCAATGTTGAACTTGTTCTGTTGAGGAAAGTTGCCAGTGTCGAATGTTTTGGAACTGCAGGTGGTGGACGTGTTAAAGTCAAAGTATCTGAGGAATCTGAATGAATAGTATATAAATCATTTTGAAATGGATTCTCATTGTTCGTATTTGCATAATAACTACTTGCAGTATCATTAAAATCATCTCTTTTATTATTAAAATTATCATTATTTACAGATTTTTCTTCATTATTAATACTACTCTTTGCAGTTACAAAAGTTGCAATTGAAGATTGTGTTGAACCATTTCGTTTTAAAGAATGAGAAATAAAATCAGATGCAACAGATAATGATCTTCTAATTGAACCACCTGGATTATAATTGGAAAATGAACTTATTCTTGACTTCATTGTATTATATAAAAATTTCTGTTGTTCAAATTCCCGTCTTTTCTTTCTCCATGAATTAAGTGAAACATTATCGCTATCTATATAGTTTATGTTTTCAAAAGCATAGTCACTTTCAGTAGATTTAAAATCTGATTCATATGATGAAAAAGTTTGTTGTGATAATTGTTTATGTTGGTGTTCATAAAAATCAACAATTTCTCTAATTTCTTTTTCGTTTCTCTCCTCTTCCCTTTTGTTTTTGTATTTTTTGTATAACCAAGTTCCAAGACAAGTTAAAATTATTATAACCAAAATTGGTATTATTACTGATAATGCAATTGTTAAATTTTTACTGGAATGAGAAACAATTATAACATTTGAAAGTTTACTTTTATATGTATAGTCTATTGAATCAATTGAGGCTAAAGATGATGAATTGTATAATTGAATTGTATAATAACCTATATCAGAAGATCTTTTTTTTAAAGAAGTTGATGTTGAAGTTGAATTTGATATTGTAATTAATGTATCATAAATCATTCCAGCTGCTATAATTGAATCCAATGATAAAATTTCTGAATTATTATTATTTGCCAAGTTTAGATCTTCTGTTAAATCATTCCATTCCCAAATATTAGTCGAAATGTTTAAAGAAGCAAATTTTGGATTTGCATAAGTTTTGTCATTATTCATACCACCCATCATAAAAACAGAAGAAACCTCAAAATTTGTTAAAGATTGATTTGAGCTATAATCATTTGAGTCAGAAAAAACTGGCAATACTAAAGAACCAATTCTTTCTTCAACATTTACATTTGATGATATATTAGCAGGTCTTTCTGCCCAACTATTATATTGCCAAACAGGTATTTCATTCATACTAACCATTTTATTATTTGATGTTATACCACCAAAGAGAGCTTGAGTATTAGAATTTATTTGTAAGGTTGTAGATTTATAAAATGGAGATGGTTGAACTTGTGAAATGGCATTTGATGTTGTCCAAGATGATGTATCTAATCTAATCATTCTATTTGATAATGAATTATTTCCTAATTTTGTTAAACCGGAGAATATATAAATACCAGTTGTATCAGAATCTGTGAATAAATAAGTTGAATCATTAAAATATTGTATTGAAGAATTTAATTGAATATTTGACCAAGAGTTTGAAGTTGGATTGTATTCATTTACTAGCAAATTATTATTTTCATTATTACTATATGAAGGAGGACATAAAGCATATAATGTTGAACTAATAACCATAATATTACAACGGTCATTAGGAGGTGGGGCTATTGTTGAGTTGATAACATCACCTGAAGAATATTTGGAATCAAAATGTATCTTGAAAATTTTATTTATGGAAGTACCATAATAATCAAAATCTGTTGAATCCTTATTTTGAAGATATATGTATAAAGTACGATTATTGTAGTCATAAATTGTGCTCTGTGATAATAAAGCATTCACATTTCGAAAAAGAAGTAGCATTAAGGAAACAAAATATAATATTTTCTTCATTTTGTTTTTTTAACGATTTGTATAGTTGATAAAAAATCGATAAAAACTCAATTAAAAAAAGAAGAGTACCATATAAATAAATTAAAATAGAAATAAGTATAAAATTAATATATTCTAACTAGTAAAAAATTGAAAAGGCTAATCCGAAAGAAAAAATATATTCAGGAATAAAAAAAGAAGATAATCATAGCAAGTGGTTTTAATTGTAATTTAAGAACAATCGTCCTACGATTTTTGATAAACTGAAATTGGAATATATTGACAATGTTGATAAATTTCCCAAATAGGAAACTTTTTCAAAGAGGTTGTAACTGCATGTTTTCGTATATTTTTTTTTCTAACGACCGTGGTTCGAAACTCACAATGGGACCAAAGAGACAGAAAAAGCCTCGTTTATTGAATTGATATCAATATATTGTTGTTTATACAAACTGACAAATAATTGACAGGTGTTTGGTTTTGGCTTTTTATGTTCTTATATAAAAGTAATAATATTTGTAAACAACTACAGAATCTTGTTAGTTCATCATCAAAAAAAAGTAGTTAACAGATAGTATTGATGAAACATATACAATTTCATTTTTTTTAAATTTTGATACCACATCTCTGAATTGAAATTTAGATTTAGATTTAAAATTAATTTCAAATTGTCATTTACATTTATAACTAGTATTAATTATAAAAAAGATAGAAACTAAAGTTAAGATTTGAATAATAAGATACCATGTTGGATAAAATATTACGTATAATAAAATTTCGAAGATTCTCTTACAGGATGGGATTTTTATTAGTAATATCATTGTTTCTTTTATTATGTTATGTAATTGTTGAACTGATTATGTTAAGTGAGAGTGTTCCAAGAATTAGTAATTATTATGATACTCCATCCGAAGTTATTGATAATCAAATTGAAATTAGAGAAAAGGACAATAAAAGAAAGAAAAATATTGTTGAAGATGCAACATTTTTTACAATATGTAGAAATTCAGATTTAAATGGGATTAAAGAAAGTATTAAAACATTAGAATCACATTTTAATAAAGATTATCATTATCCTTGGGTTTTTGCTAATGATGAACCATTTTCAGATAAATTTAAGGATGAAATTAGTAAAGCAGTTAGTGGAACTGTAACATTTACAGTTATACCGAAAGAATATTGGGATGTGCCTGATTTTATTGATAAGAATTTTTTAACTGAACAACTTGAACAATTTGAAAGAGAGAATATTATGTATGGTGGTAATTTATCATATAGAAAGATGTGTCGATTTAATTCTGGATTTTTCTATAAATTAAAAGCATTATCAAAATATAATTGGTATTGGAGAGTTGAACCTGATGTTAGATATACATGTAATTTACCTGAAGATCCATTTAAAACCATGGTTGATGAGAAAAAAGTTTATGGATTTGTATTAGCTATGACAGAGGATAAAAGGACAGTTAGAAAGTTATGGAAAGAAAGTCGTCATTATTTTGAAAATTTAGAACGTTGGAAAAATGTAAATGTTAATTTAGAAGAAGAAAATGATAATTTTAATAATAATACAATTAGTGATGGTGAAAGATATAAATCTATAACTAATACATCATTAGGATTTATTGAACAAAATACAGATAGTAATGAACTTGTTAGAGGTGAATTTAATTATTGTCATTATTGGTCAAATTTTGAAATTGGTAATTTAAATTTTTTTAGAAATCCAGAATATGATAATTATTTTAAAACATTAGATAAAACTGGGAATTTTTTCTATGAAAGATGGGGTGATGCACCTGTACATACAATTGCAATTAGTTATTTAGTAACACCTGAACAAATTAAATATTTTGATAATTCAGGATATTATCATGAAAAGATTGGGAATTGTCCAAGGGATCGAGCACTTTATAAAAAATTACGTTGTTCATGTCCTAGATATCGAGAATTTAGCTGGCATAAGTCTTCATGTGTTCCGAGATGGTTTAAAGGACTTCGTAAGGAATTACCACATGATGTTCATTGGTGATCTGTAATTAACTTAATGAGCGCTATGAAATAAAATGAAATGAAATGAAATGAAATGAAAACCCTCCCTACATTTATACCTTTTTATACCGATATTATTTATAATAAATTTATTAGATAAATATGTAAATAGTATCAAAATTCAAGAAATATCAAAATTCAAGAAATATCAGAGAAAATGAAAAATATGAAAAAAAAAAAAAATGAGGTGAGTGAAATTTAAGCGTTATTTCACTTTTATGCATGCTATAAAATTGCCTAATTTGAATGGAAAGGAGGCGAGTTATTTTTGTGCACATATTATTTGTAACAAAAAAGAAATTATGTGATGATTAATTGGACGTTTTCATAATAGGCTTTATTCGGAATTATATATCTATTTCTTTGTTCTTTGTTATTTCATTCTTTCTTTTCTATCTTTTCTTTCTTTTCTTTCTTTGCTCTTCGTTTTGTTGTACTTTATTTTGTACTTCATTATTTTCATTGAAAAGTTAAATCAACATATTTAATTATATATTAAAATGGGTCGTGGTAAGAGTCAACAAGAACAACGTTTACTTGAATTATTAAATTCACCTGTTAATAGAAATAAATGTGGTGAATGTAAAGAAAATGATCCAACTTGGGCATCATGGAATTTAGGTGTATTCTTATGTGGTAGATGTGCAAGTGCTCATCGTTCTTTAGGTCCAGATATTTCAGTTGTTAAATCATTATCAATGGAAAATTGGTCAAATCATGAATTATCAGTTTTAGGTAAAATTGGTAATAAACGTAATAATAGTTTTTGGAATGAAAAGCATGTTCCATTTCCTTATGATCCTGATGATAAAGATTCATTAGTTACTTGGTTAAGGGATAAATATACTGGTAAATTTAGATTTGGTTCAGTAACTGATTCAGATTATAATTTAGATGATTCATGGGGTGATAGAACTGATGATTATGGATTTGATTATAATTCAAAAAATTCAAGAAATGCACCTCGTAAAAAAAGTAGTAGATTATCAAGTGCTTTAGGTTTAAATTATGTTGGACCAAATCGTCGTAGGGAACAAGAATTAGCAAATAAATCATTTTTTGAAAATGATGAAGAAGGTCATGGTTATGGTTATTCAGGTAATAGTAGTCGTGATTTTGAAAGAGGTAGTAATGGAGATTCAAATTTTACAAGGTCAATGAGAAGAGGTTCAGATAGAAATTTATCTCGAAATAGTAGCAGTAATTATGATGATGATTATGATAATAATCATAATTATGATAGAAGAAGAACAAGTAGTAATTCAAGATATTCATCTCCAATTTCTCCAAATTCAACTTCAAGATCAATGAGATTATCATTTAGAAGGCCAACAAATTCTGAATATCGTAAATATGGTGATCAAAGTAGAAAAATGAAATTTGATATGGGTTATGAAGATGAAGATATTAATATTGAAGCTTTAGTTTTATCACATGGTAATATTAATCGTGCAATTGATATAATAAAAGATAGTGGTGTTAAACCTAATATTAACAATGATGATAGTAATAGAAACAATAGTAATAGTAATAATAGTAATAATAATAATAATAATAATAATTCAACTCCATCATTACCACAACGTAAAGAAACTACAGGAGCAATATTTGATTCTTCAAAAGTTGGTGGATTTAATTGGTTGGATGATTCAACAACAGCTACAACTGCTAATTCAAATAACGTTGATAATCAAATATATCAATATGTTGATCCAAATACCGGTGCGATTTATTATATTGATGCCAATGGACAACAATATATTGATCCAAATCAACAACAACAACAACCACAAATGAATGCTTATCAATTACAACAAGCTCAACAACAACAAGCTTTACAACAACAACAAATATTACAACAACAAGCATTACAACAACAAGCATTACAACAACAAGCATTACAGCAACAACAAATGATGACTGGATTCGCTCAACCAAATATGACAGATATAGGTATGAAACAACAACGTGAGCCTACATTAAATGAACTTGCACAACAACAACAACTTCAACAACAACAACTTCAACAACAACAACTTCAGCAACAACAACTTCAGCAACAACAACTTCAGCAACAACAATTTCAACAACCAAATTATTTTGGAGGTTTTTAAATTAAATTGAACTTTATATAATATACTCTTTTACATTTTACAGTAAGTTAATTCTAGTCCTATATAAATATATAATATGTATTTATTTTTATGTATTTAATTAATTATTTTTTTTTATTTATTTATATAATTATTTATTTACTTATTTATTTACTTATTTATTTACTTATTTATTTATTAATATTTAATGATAGTATGTCTAAAAAAAATAACCCTAATTCTCCCAATTATTTGATATGATTTATAATTAAACTAAATTGAAACAACTCTATAAATTTTCCTTTGCCAAAAATAGATACCATCAAAGAAAACTGTACCTAAAGAACCTAATAAATAAGGTAATTCATTCCAAATAAATTGTTTATAAGTTAAATTTTGTGATATTGAATTTGATGTAAAAATTGATAATGCATAAGTTAAATTTGCTAATAAAGCAAATGTATATAATAATGGTGATATACCATCAACTGATTTTCTTAAATAATTATGATATAATTGTGGTAATCTTGAAGAGCAATAAATAATTGTACAAAGCCAAGCAAAAAATAAACCTATATCAAAATCAACTTTTGAACTCAAATTATTTGATAATAAAGAAATTGGTAATGCAGTTGTTGGTGAAATTGAAATTAATGCAGTTGTTGTTGTAATTATTTGAGATTTTGATAATAATAAAGGTTTAAATTTATTTGAAACTGTTGAATCATAATTTTTAGTTATATTGTCATTATCATCATAATTATCATTATTTTCAGTATCTGATATTAATTCAATAATACCTGATAATTTATTGTTAGTAGTAATATTATTATTAGTATTATTACTATTATTAATATAGTTATAGTAAATATATTGAAAATCTATAATTATATCATTAATAATGAAATAAAAGGAAAGATAAGTTTGGAAAGGTAATTGATCTGTTAATATGCAACCTATAAAATTACAAAAATCACCCATAAACCATAATAATAATAAATAAGGAGATAAACCAACAACTGATTTCAATCTATAATTATGAATTTGTTGTGGTATAAGAGCAAAGATCCAGCAAATAGTTGATAGAAATGAGAAACAATTTGAGAGAGAGTACATGTATATAATAAGATGTAATCTTATGGTAATATTTAATCTGGTAGTATAGTAAAAGGATGGAAAATTAAAAGAAAGAAAGAAAGAAAGAAAGAGACAACAAATATCCTTATCTTTTGGTATCATCTTATCTATTTCCATTTCTATTAATAAATATCGCTGTTCCTTATCGGATTTTGTGGTGATTGTTATTGTTATTACGTAATCCAATCGAATGACTCAGTTTTTAACAACGCGGAGGGCAAAAAAAAATAATTAAAAGGGGAATAAAAAGTTATTGTAGGAGTTGATAAGGTTTAGAGACTGATGTTAATTTCTTCTTCTTATTATTTCTCTTCTTCTTCTTCTTTTCTTCTTTTCTTCTTTTTCTTCTTTTTCTTTAAATTCCATATTACAACGATACTCACAATATGACTAACCCTGTTTTGGCATCTCAACCTCCAATTCATCCATCATCTGAAACTGGTAAAGTGATTTCACATTTCAAAATTGGAGTTGAGATTGGTAGAGGCTCATTCGCAAATGTTTATAAAGGTATTGATTTAAACGATAATAAAAAAATTGCAATTAAATCTGTTTTTAGAAGTAGATTAAAAAATGAAAAATTAATTTCAAATTTAAAAATTGAAATAAAAATTTTAAGAAATTTAAAAAATCCTCATATTGTTTCATTATTAGATTGTGTTAAAACTGATAATTATTATCACTTAATAATGGATTATTGTTCATTAGGTGATTTATCATATTTTATTAAAAAGAGAGATCAATTAGCAAAGCAACATCCAATTATTAAAAATGTTTTGGAAAAATATCCTTCACCAATTAATTCAAATGGTTTAAATGAAATTTTAGTTATTAATTTCATTAAACAATTATCATCAGCTTTATATTTTTTAAAATCTCAAAATTTAATTCATAGGGATATCAAACCTCAAAATTTATTATTATGTTCACCTTGTAATTCAAAAGATGAATTTATTAAAAATAATTATATAGGAATTTGGGATTTACCAATTTTAAAAGTTGCAGATTTTGGATTTGCAAGATATTTACCTTCAACTTCAATGGCTGAAACTTTATGTGGTTCACCACTTTATATGGCACCAGAAATCTTAAGATATGAAAAATATAATGCAAAAGCGGATTTATGGTCTATTGGTACTGTTATTTATGAAATGGTTGTTGGTAAACCACCATTTAGAGCTCAAAATCATATCGAATTACTAAAAAAAATTGAAAAATCAAATGATGAAATTAATTTTCCAACAAACTTTAAAATTTCTCCCGATTTAATTAGATTAATTTGTAGTTTATTAAAGGCAAATCCAATTGATAGAATGGGATTTAGTGAATTTTTTAATGATCCAATAATTACATCAAATAATCTTGATAATTATGATAATGATGATAATGATAATAATATTAATAAGAAATCAATTAATTTAAATGAAGATATGTATGTAAGTGAGTATTTACATAGTAATAGTAATAATAATAGTAGTAGTAGCAGTAAGAATAAGAATAATAATCAAGAATTAACCGAAGGAAATAAAGCAAAAACTAATAAGAAAGATGATGAATCTAACAATAATTCAATGATTAAATATAATAATAATAATAATAATAATAATAATAATAATAATAATAATAATAATAATAATAATAATAATAATAATAATAATAATAATAATAATAATAATAACTTAAAATCGGATATTTTAAATGGGGTTGTTACAAAGGAAAATATTGAAAATAAAATTCAAACAAATAATATAACTGATAAAAATGTTGAAAATTTATTACAAGAACAAAAAATCTCGATTAAGCCAATTAATAATCAATTTAAGAAAAAGAATGATAAAAAATTTAAAAATGATTTAATTGTTGAAAAAGATTATGTTGTAATTGAAAAAAGAAATGTTGAAGTTAATAAATTTGCAGATGAAATTAAAGATGTTTCAAAACCTTTAAAAACAGAAAGAAATTCATTTTCAAAGCAAAGAAGATATTCAATGTCTGTTAGTCCAAGTAATGCATTAAAAGATGTTTTAGATTATACAACAGAGAAATTATTTGGTGTAACAAACAATAATAATAATAATAATTATAATAATAATTATAATAATAATAATAAAACTGAGAATGAAGATAATGAAATTAAAGTTGATATTAATAAATTATTATTAATTAATAATAAAGAAAAGGAAGAGATAAAGAATAACGATCAAATTGAGGCCAATTTTAAAGAGGATGAAAACTTAATTAGAAAAATTGAAAATTTGGCCATGATGTCACATGCTATTAGTTTATTTGCTGATAGTAAATTTGAACAAGTTATACCTTTACCTCCGTCAATTAAAACTGATAATTTTAATGAAAAAAATTTATTAAAAAATGAAATTATTAATAATGATAAAAATATTAATAAAATAAATGATCCTGAATATATTTTAAATTATATGATATTATGTCAAGAAGGATTAATATTATATTTAAGAATATTATCATTATTAAGTAAAGCGATTAAAATATCAAGTAAATGGTTAATAAATAATAAATTTAAGACCAATATAATTCCAAGATTAGGTAATTTAATTCAATGGATTCGTAATAAATTTAATGAATCATTAGAAAAGGGGGAATATTTAAAATTAAGATTGAATAAATTTGAAGAAGAGATTAAAATATCAGTTAATTTTAATAAATTAATTTTTGAGAAAATTGTATTTGATAGAGCGATTGAAATTAGTAAAGATACAGCTATTAAAGAATTAAATTTTTCAGATAATATTGAAGAATTAAAAAAATGTGAAATTTCATATTCAGTTTCTGTTTGGATGTTAGAATCCTTACTTTTTAATGAAAGAAAAGAAGAAGAAGAAGAAGAAGAAGAAGAAGAAAAAGAAGAAGATTATTATTATAATGATGATGATGATGATGTAGAAGATGAAAAGAATGAAAAAGGAGTTAATGAAATTCTTGATAAGGGAGATCGAAAAATTGTTGAGAATTTTATTAATAGCATTGGGACCAGATTAATAATTTTAAAGAATAAAATTGATAGAGATTAATAATAATAATATAAATTTAATTAATAGTTATTCTGATAATCTTTAACTTTTATTGTTTAAAATTATGAAAGGATTCTAACATTCAAACAGGAATTGAATATGAAATTTTATATTTTTTTAATTCCTCAATATTATATGAAAAATTTAATTATTAAATAGATGTATCAATCGTTCTATCAAATATAATTATAATATGAAATTAATACTAATAATAAAATCCTTAACAATTTTTCTATGTGCTTTATTTAGAATTTTATTGAAATTTGGAGATCTTAATTTAATGGAACTATATAAATTTGTTTACTTGTTATTGAATAATGAAGGGATGGAAAATAATGAAGGAAAATGACAATATGATTAAAGGAAAAGGGTAAAAAAAAAAATGGTTAAAAAAAAGGTTTAAATGGGTATAAAACGGGAAAAGAAATATTACTTAACTGGGATAAAATTTATTTTGATATTATTTATAATATATAGTAAGTTATAATAATAATACTTGGTGTACGGATGACATATATTTGTATTATTTTGTACCCGCAATATTTGTTCATATTTCCTAAAGTAGTAAGTAATATAATAATAATACGGTTTAACAATTTCCGAACTAGATTTTAGATTTGTTTAAATTGTCCGCTTTTTTAAACGTTGTTAATATTAGTTTATAATTTATAATAATAATATTTCAATTATCAGATAATTAATTGGTTGGGTGATCGATCTGTTTGTACGGTGATGTTTTATTGTTGTGCAGAAATTAGCGGGTACTAAAATGCGAGATAAGCTAAAGTAAATTGAGTGCAATTACAATTTGTTGCTGTGCGATTGGCAGGATGGCACGTGTGCCTTGATTTTCGTACACTGTTTAAGGTGTTTGAAGCTGTTTGAAGTTGTTGAAGCTGTTTATTTAAGTTGTTTTCATTATTTTACTGATAAGTACCCCCACGTTTCGTTTAGTAAATGGCTAGTTAGTTGGATTGAATTATTTTCAATATTTTATTATTATAATGAGTGAAAAATTTTAAAGTATTTGGATATTATTATTAATATTATTAATAATATAGTTATTTAAATTTAATTAATGAAAAACTAAAATAAAACTATTTAAAGGTGGTTGAAGTATCATAAATTGAAAAGTTAAATTTCTATCTTTCCAAATTGTATAATTTATTTATTTACTTTATTTTATTTTATTTTATTTTATTTTTATTCTCTTATTATTCAATCAATCAATCAATTAACAAGACAATTATCATTAAATATGAAGTTATCAACACTTGCAATCATCGCATCATCAATCTTTTCAACTGTTAAAGCAGATGAAACAAAATCTTATGTTGCTAGAACTTATGAAACTTATTCACCAAGTGCTTCAGAAATTGCAAAAGATGCATCAAATGCAACAACACTTCAATGGACAACTGATGTTAAAGGTAAATCATTTGATAGATTTGTCGTTATTTGGTTAGAAAATACTGATTATGATCAAGCAGCTGAACAATCTGATATGGCTTGGGTTGCTTCACATGGTATTACATTAACAAATTATTGGGCACTTACTCATCCATCTGAACCAAATTATATGGCATCAGTTGGTGGTGATTATTTTGCTTTAAATGATGATAGATTTATTAGTTTACCAAAAAATATTTCAACTTTAGCTGATTTATTAGATGATAAAGGAATTTCATTTGCTTCCTATCAAGAACATTTACCATATACTGGTTTCAATGGTTTTAATTATTCAAATCAAGAAAATTTTGCAAATGATTATGTTAGAAAACATAATCCATTTATGTTATATGAATCATATACTGCAAATTCAACTAGATTATCAGTTATGAAAAATTTTACTGAATTTGAAAGAGATTTAAAGGATGAAAAATTACCACAATATGTTATTATTACTCCAAATATGACAAATGATGCTCATGATACAAATATTAAATTTGCTGGTAAATGGACAAGAGATTTTATGACTCCTTTATTATCAAATGAATATTTTATGAATAATACATTAGTTTTAATTACTTTTGATGAAAATGAAACTTATGGTGATCAAAATACAGTTTTTTCAATTTTATTAGGTGGTGCAATTGATGATAGTTTAAAAGGTACAACTGATCCAACATTTTATGATCATTATTCACAAATTGCATCTCTTCAAGTTAATTGGGATTTATACAATTTAGGTAGAAATGATGCAAATGCAAATGTTTGGGATATATTAGCAAAAGAAGCAGGTATTACAAATCGTGATGTTGATACTAGATATATGACTAATAATGATACTTACGTTGGTTATTTATTAGATGATCAAATTGCAATTCCAGCTCCAAATGTTTCAGCAACTAATATTGCAGGTAAAGGTGTTTTACCATCAATTTCATCTGCTTGGGCTGAAGAATATTCACTTCAAGCAAAGGATGGTTATTTTACTTCAACTACAACTGTTAATACAGATATTCCACTTCTTACTAATCATGCATCAATTTACGAATCCGCTAAGATTTCATTAACTCAATCATCTAAAAAATCAGCTTCTACTTCAGTTTCAAGTGCTGGTGAATCATCATCAATGATTACTTCAACAACTTCTGCCTCTGCTTCTGCTTCTGCTTCTGCTTCTGCTTCTGCTTCTGTTTCAGCATCTGTTTCCTCATCAAAGGCAGGTGCTGCTGGTGTTGTCCCAGCTGCAGGTGCTTCAATTGCAGCAGTCTTATTTGCTCTTTTAATGTAATAATTATTATTAATTAATATAATATAATATAATATAATATAATATAATATACATATTATTTAATAATTGTTTTACCCTATGTTATTTATTTACAACTTTTATTTCACTTATTTTATTTAACCTAATCAAATTCTCTCTTTTACTTTTTTCCAATCTATCGTTATAATTACATATTTTTAGTATATATTGTTTATAATTAAAAGTGTTTCTTACTATCAACGACAATCAGTAAATTAATAAATAATTGACGCGGTAATTGGAAATTCCGAACTTTCAAGTCGATTTTACAGTTTTTTTGTGTTTTTTTTTTGACCCTGAATCTTTACCGTTATTGTTGTTTATTATTTGTTTGTATTTTATTGTTGTTGATTTTTGTTGTTGTAGTCTCCGTTTCTTTTCTTTTCTTTTCCTTTCTTTTCCTTTCTTTTCCTTTCTTTTCTCTCTCTTTTACTTTCCTTTTCTTTTTCTTTCAATGTTTGTCAACTAATCATGACTAGAACCAGAATACCAACTTCTTCAACAACATCAAATAACAGAGAATCACACTCTAAATCAAATTCCGTTACTTTGACTGAAGAAGTTGTGGAAGAATTTATTGTTAATGACAATAATACGAAAAGTAAAAAAAGACATCAACACCATCATAAACATAGTAAACCTCATAGAAATCTGGTAACATATCATGATTTACCTCACTGGCAAAAGGATAACGATTTTATCGTTTATGGTTACGTTCGTGAAACTAATAATATTTGGCATTGTTTAGATACTTTATTTTTTTATAATAATGAAACACTGAATATTTTCACTCATATGATACCAGGTACTATTATACCAATTTTATTAATTATTTTAATACCTTATTTTATAGTTCATGATAATTTTATCTCTTTTATACCACCTTGGTTCGTTCATTTACCAACTTTTACAAATACTGATGAAACAGATTATAAAATTTTCGGTTTATTCATTTTAGGTTTTATGACTTGTTTATCTTGTTCAGCAACTTTTCATATGCTGAAAGTTCATTCTCATAAAATTGCATCAATGGGTTCTCGTTTAGATTATGCAGGTATTTTATTATTAATTGCGTCATCATTAATTGGTATAATTCATTATTCATTTATTGATAAACCAAATTTAAAAAATTTCTTTATTACAATTACTTCAATTATTGGTACAATATCTTTATTAATTACTTGGCATCCAAATTTTCGTACACCTGAATGGAGATCAATTAGAACTTCAACTTTTATAATTTTCGCTTTTACTGGTTTAATTCCAATTTGTTATGGTTTTATAATCTTTAATTGGAGAGAAGCAATTAATAGAGGTGGTTTAAAATATGTTGGTTATGAAGCTTTATCTTATTTGACAGGTGCTATAATTTATGCTTTAAGAATGCCAGAAAGATTATCACCAGGTACTTTTGATATGATTGGTAATAGTCATCAAATTTTCCATTGTTTAGTCGTTCTTGGTGCTTATTCACATTTCCGTGCTTTAGTTCATGCTTATATTGTTGCTAAATCAATTACTTTAGGAGGTCAACAAATTTAATTAGTATTAAAATTAAATTAGGACTGAAATACAAGTTATTCATTCCTTATTTTTTACTTGATTATCTTTTATATATTTATTTTTATTTTTTTCCTTACTTATTTACTTACTTACTTATTGATTAGAATTATTTTATTTTATTTCTTTATTGCCTGAAACTTTATACTCATTATAAAGTTTATAGATTTTTTCATAAATATTACAATTTTCATTCTTAGAAAATACAACCAGTACTTATAAATATTCGACTATCTTGCTTTCTAACCCATTTAACAATTTTTAATCCATAAATTAACATCTCATTCTCAGAAATATTTCCCTTACCAATAATGAAAACTTCATAGGTACCAAATTTGCATGCAAACCCTACAACTTTTTCATTATTATCAAAGCAATCAATCCATTCCTCATAAATAACTGTATTACTATCTAAATTATTAGACCCATTACTAGTATTATTATTATTATTATTATTATTGTTGTTACTATTCATTAGCATAGATTCATTATTTTCATTAATGTCTAAATAAATACTATCATTCCAAATTATATTCAATCTATGTCTTAAATATTTATATATATTTAATAAATTTCGTTTGATTTTTTTATCTTTTATATCAAAATAATCGGATTCTGGGAAAATACATTGAGCAGATCTTTTCGATCTTACACTGAAATGTAATATTCCATTCCAACTTAAAGATTTGTTAATATTAACATTGATTTCCGTATTATTGTTCATATTAGTATTTAAATTTAATTGATTAATCAATGATGAAAATCTATTGATTTTATTATCTTTATAATTGATATTATTTTTATTATCTTCCTCATTTCCAATTACTTGATTGACAATAATTCTTCCATTTCCAACTAAACTATTCCATATATCTTTGAAAATCTTAGAATCAAATAAAATGGTTTTAGCAATTTCATTAGATATTTTTCTTAATTCATTAAATGAATCTTTATATGGTGACATTAAAATAATTCCAATTTTAGTATCATCATTATCAGTAGTTTGATTGTTATATTCAATATCATGTAATTTTAAAAGCCTTTCATCATTCAATTGGTAAAATTGTATTAAATTATATAAATGACCACTTGCATTAAACTTTGGTAAACAGATGGGTACCCAAAATGTTTCATTAGTTATTAATTTCATTTCATTTTTATTATCATTATTTTTTGATTTAAAAGTATTTGTATTGAAAATCATTTCAAATACAAGCATTAAATCAGATGTATGTAATGTATGTCTTTTTGGTCTCATTATACTTATTAATTTCTCATTAGGACCAATTATTAACCCATATAGTAAATTATCAGACTTAAAATTTAGTAATTTCTTTTCTAATCTAGTCCTTATCGATAAGTGCATTTTCAAACATTGTAAACCACCTATGACTTGGGATATATTTAAATTATTTACAAGATCTTCACAAATTGAGTCTAATGTTAAAACATCTGTTTTACCAAGTAAATTTCTTAAATCAAAATTAGCATATTTATTAAATATTTTATCAATGTATGGTTTTGATAATGCAGAAAGTATAAAACTATAAATAAAATCCAACTGCTGTTGAATCTCAATATGAGTAGACAAATTGGATTGAACTATTGACATCAAGATTATAGGTGATTTATTCAAAAATACAAATTTAATTGGTTTATTATTTTCAATATCATTTGATTCAATTATTTTAATAGATTCTTTACCATTTGATGAATATTCGTAAAATGATACAATAGTTTGAATAATTGCGGAATATATAATAAACATATCATATGATCCATGCATTGAATATATTGGTTTTCCAGCGGCTGATAAAATGAAAAAATGTTGTTTATTATTGAAAAACTTAGAAATATCATCTGAATTATCTGCTTTTTCTAATTCATTACTTAATTGAAATGGAAAACCTGTTTTCAGTGTTCCAACTTCAGTATCCTCTTGTGTTGTATCATTTATTTCAGGACCTATTGATACTAAATTAGGTGATTGTATTGTTGATATTGTATCATCTTGTTGATATATACTTAAAATATCATCATTTTGGCTATCTAGATTTTGAAGATTATTTGTTAAATTAACATTTGTTAAATTAACATTTGTTAAGCTTATACTACTTACTGGTGTTGTTCTTAATTTGTTAAACAATATACCCTTATTTTCATTAATATTTAATGGATCCTTTAGACTTATAATAGATGTTGTTTTATGTAATGGCGGATTTTCATTTAATCTACTTTCATCATTCGTCAAATCAAGATTAAATTCATCTGTCGATTGATTATTTGCAAAATAATCATCCTGAAACTCCAGTGGACTCGATGCAAGTATATCCTCTGCATTCATAGTCATTCAAAGTGGCATATAACTGATACAAACCGTAGACGTACAGGAAGGAAAGTTGATAACATCCAGCTCATCTTGATCCATAAATAACACTGATTGATTTATTTCCTAGTTGGTCAACTTGCTCGCACAAATTTCTACCGTGCATTTGACTTCATCATATTGCAAGATGTTCATGACATGAATGAATAAACTAGGGGCTCTTTGCTTACAGTTCACATCAAGGTGTTGATTTTCTATATCCTAAAAGAGATTATAACAGTGTTTTGTTCCAGAATAAACGCCTTTGATTGGTAAGGCAAATTATGGCGTCAGAATATAACAATAAAATCTCGTTGAGAAACAAGAGGTCATCATCCTCTCTTGCCCCTTCAGCTAGATCAAGTAGCATACTGTCACATAATGATTACAATCACAATTCAGAAAAGCAAAAATCAACTGAGAATAAAATAGAGAAACAATTCAAGAGAATGTCAACACTTTTCCATAAATCAAAAACTGAGGATAGTACATTTACATCAAATGGTAATCATAGTTCAAATAGTATTGGTATGAACTCAAATAATAGTCCTGAAATTCCAATACCTCAATCGGTAAGTAATAACAGTTTTTATTCACTTTTAAACAATTCAAGTGGTGCATTGGTTAGCAATCATAATGGGTTAAATAATCATTTATTTAATAATGTTGAATTTACAAACGCTAGAAATGGAACAGTAAACGATCTTTATGAAGGATCAGAAAAGTTACCTTCACCAAGCTCATCAAGTTTTGTTGAAAAAACAAAAGAAACAAAAATTGGCAGATTTTTTTCAAAAACAGGTAATAAAGTTAAAAAAATCTCGGATATTAGCGGTGAACAATTAAATCATGGTCTTGGTTTACATGGATCTTATGGTCATAATCATGGACATAATCACGGATTCTCTGATTTGAACATTCAAAGTGCTTTTTTAACAGGGGGGGGCAGTAAAGATTTAAAATCACCAATAACTAGAGGTTTTAATAAGGCCGAACAAAAATTATCCTTTGGTGATAAATTAAAATTACCAACAAAATATAAAAATTATCATTATCATTCATTATTGAGGAATAAGAAAGATACATTTAAAAAACTTGGATCTAAAGGCAATGATTTATCACATAGTTTTAATACAAATAATATATTTGCAGGTACATCTAATGCATTATATGATATAAATTATTTAGAAATTGAAAGGCTTCTTAAAAATGATTTATTAAATTTTGAACAGTGTGATCAGTATTGTAAATTCTTATATAATAGACTTTTTAATTTGATAATCCCAATATTCAAGGGGGAATCATTACAAGCATCTATTGAGGATACAACCAAGTTGGTTAGTTTATATGTTAGACTTCGAAAAGCTCAAGAAGCTAGTTTAAAAGAAAAAAAATTATTTGATGGTAATTTTCATACCATTGATAGGCTGGTAAATAATAATGATTATAATATTACAACAGATTTTGATAATAACGGTGAAAATAATATAAACAACAATTTAATGCATGGTAATTCGGATCCTCATATAAATACGGAAAGCAAAATGAATACCTCAAATTTTACCAACAACAACAACAATAATAATAATAATAATAATAACAGTAATAGTAATATTAATAGTAATAGTAATAATAATAATAATAATAAACAAAATTCGTTTAATATATCACATTCACAGTCACAAAATTCATTAAATTCTGCAATAGATACCAATGAGTTTGAAACGCCATTTATGAAACCAAGTGCGATGTTTAATAATTCACCAATGACAGCGGAATTGAATTCACCTACCACTTTTTCACCAATGATTAAAATAAATTCAAGTTCATTTATTGCAATATCTAAAGTATTAGAAGAATTAACTGAATTAATTAGAAGTGGTGTTAGTGCGATGGTAAATCAATTATATTATGATGAAATTAACGATAGTGTTAAATTTATTAAGGGTAATAATGTTATATTAAGGAAACGTAAAAATCCAAATCAATCGATAAATAATGAAGATGAAGGTATTGATGATAATATTGCTAAATCTACTAATTCTTTATATGCTGCTGATATGGGAATTAACTCATCAACTAGAAGTATAGTTGATTTACCTGTTTTAACACCTACTCATACATTTAATTCATATGATGTTAGAGGTAATGATAGTTGGGATAATGATTATTTGAATAATAATGATTTATATAATGATGAAACTAATAATGAATTTAGTAATACCAATTTACATAATGATATGATTAATTTTAATTCATTACCAGGAGGGAAATTTGAATCTTGTACGAGTATATTATGGGATATATTTCAAAGGACTATGTTATTTGAATTGTGTAGTATATTATTGCCAATTGAATTAGAATTTGCATCTGGACATCGAAATATAAGTAGAATTCATAATCGTGCTAATTCTATTTTATATAATAAAGGTGAAAAATTAGTTAGTTTTACAAATGCAATGGTATATCCAGAGATCAGTTGTTATAGTGGTGGAGAAAATGATGCAATAAATACTAATAATATTATTAATATTAATAATATTAATAATAATAATAATAATAATTTAAATATCAATTATGGTAATATGACTAATTATAAAAATGACAATAAAAATGATGATAATAATAAGTTTAATAATAATAATAGTAATAATACTGATACTTATAATAATACGGATAATGATGATGATTATGATAGTGATAACAATTTAAATATCAATTATGGTAATATGACTAATTATGGTAATATGACTAATTATAAAAATGACAATAAAAATGATGATAACAATAAGTTTAATAATAATAATAATAATAATAATAATAATAATAATAATAATAATAATACAGGTAATAATAATAGAAGTGGAGGTAGTATTGTTGGTAGTTTAGGTGAATGGGGGGATATTAATATTAGGAATATATTATTAGTTGGATTTAGAGATCATGTTGTTATACCATTATATGAAATGAATAGACAATTTGAGGATGTTGATGGTATTGGCTTTGAATTAGAAAGGATTAGAAGTGATAAACAAATGGATGAAGTTAATGAAATTAATAATAATGGTAGGAAAATCAATAAATCTAATGGAAATAATAGAATCTATAAGGAGAATGAAAGGAGGAATTCTAAAGGTTTGAAGGATACAAAGGGTGGTCAACTTAATAATAATAATAATAATAATAATAATAATAATAATAATAATAATAATAAGAACAAAAACATAATACAGGAATATACGGAAGCATATATGTTATTACAATGTTTCCGTTTGATTAGTAGTGTTGGTACCAATGATACAAATCAGAAATTAGTTGAAAACTTGCTTATACAAATGAGAGATAAATGTAGATATTATGAGACTACTACCAATACTTAGAGATAGGAAACTGGGGATGTGTTTTTACCCAAATAGGCAACTATTCTCTGATCGATATTCATGTTAACGTGGCTCCCCTTACTCCGAAATCGGAAGCCGCGCCTTCCAACCGCTGGAAATTGCGCTTTGTTTTGTCTTCGGCTGGTGGTGGAAAATTCTGGAAAACGTCAAGAGTGAGAAATTTCAGGTGGAGAGAATGAGGTTCAGTTTGCAATATTTTAAACATGTTGATGATGATGATGATGATGATGATGATGACGATGACGATGACAGAATTTGCCACTTATTTTTCGTATATTTGTTGATGTTCTTTTCCCTTTTCTTTCCATCTATTTTTCTCTTTCTTTCTTTCTTTCTTTACTCACTTTTTGTAAATTCTTTATAAACCAATTAATCAAGTTATTTAACAAAAGTTTCAAATAATAATAAACGGTAAATAATGTTAAGATTTTCTTCTCAAGCTGCAAGACAATCAATTAAATCAAATCCTTTAACTCAACAAATTAGATCTGTTTCTTACAAAGAATTAAAATTTGGTGTTGAAGGTAGAGCTGCACTTTTAAAAGGTGTTGAAACTTTAGCTGATGCAGTTTCTGTTACTTTAGGTCCAAAGGGTAGAAATGTTCTTATTGAACAACCATTTGGTGCACCAAAAATTACAAAAGATGGTGTTACAGTTGCTAGATCAATTGTTTTAAAGGATAAATTTGAAAATTTAGGTGCTAAATTATTACAAGATGTTGCATCAAAAACTAATGAAAGTGCAGGTGATGGTACAACATCTGCAACTGTTTTAGGTAGATCAATTTTTACAGAATCTGTTAAAAATGTTGCAGCTGGTTGTAATCCAATGGATTTAAGAAGAGGTTCACAAGCAGCTGTTGAAGCTGTTATTAAATTTTTATCTGAACATAAAAGAGAAGTTACAACATCTGCAGAAATTGCACAAGTTGCAACAATTTCAGCAAATGGTGATGCTCATATTGGTGGTATGTTAGCAAATGCAATGGAAAAAGTTGGTAAAGAAGGTGTTATTACAATTAAAGAAGGTAAAACTTTAGAAGATGAATTAGAAGTTACTGAAGGTATGAGATTTGATAGAGGTTATATTTCACCATATTTTATTACTGATGCAAAATCAGGTAAAGTTGAATTTGAAAATCCACTTTTATTATTATCTGAAAAGAAAATTTCTTCAATTCAAGATATTTTACCATCATTAGAAATTTCAAATAAATTAAGAAGACCTTTATTAGTTATTGCAGAAGATATTGATGGTGAAGCATTAGCTGCTTGTATATTAAATAAATTAAGAGGTCAAGTTCAAGTTTGTTGTGTTAAAGCTCCAGGTTTTGGTGATAATAGAAAAAATATCTTAGGTGATATCGCAATTTTAACCGGTGGTACAGTTTTCACTGAAGAATTAGATATTAAACCAGAAAATGCAACTCCAGAATTATTAGGTACTGCAGGTTCAATTACAATTACAAAAGAAGATACAGTTGTCCTTAATGGTGCAGGTTCAAAAGATACAATTTTACAAAGATGTGAACAAATTAGAGGTGCAGTTGAAGATCCAGCAACTTCAGATTATGAAAAGGAAAAATTACATGAAAGATTAGCAAAATTATCTGGTGGTGTTGCAGTTATTAGAGTTGGTGGTGCTTCTGAAGTTGAAGTTGGTGAAAAGAAAGATAGATATGATGATGCTTTATGTGCAACTAGAGCTGCAGTTCAAGAAGGTATCTTACCAGGTGGTGGTACTGCTTTAATTAAAGCAACTCAAGTTTTAGATTCTGTTAAAACTGATAATTTCGATCAAAAATTAGGTGTCGATATTATTAAAGCTGCAATTTTAAAACCAGCAAAGAAAATTGTTGAAAATGCTGGTGGTGAAGGTTCAGTCGTTGTTGGTAAATTATTAGATCAATACACAAATGAATTTAATGTCGGTTTCGATTCAGCTAAAGGTGAATATGTTGATATGATTCAAGCTGGTATTATTGATCCTTTCAAAGTTGTTAAGAATGGTTTAGTTGATGCTTCAGGTGTTGCATCATTACTTGCAACAACTGAATGTGCAATTGTTGATGTTCCAGAACCAAAAGGTCCAGCTGCTGCTCCAGGTGGTATGCCAGGTATGCCAGGTATGGGTTTCTAAGTTAACTAATTGATTAATTGATGATTAACTTATTTTCTTGTCTATAATATAATATATTTATCAAATTCTCTATATTTATTTATTATTTTGTAAATAAAATCTATATTAATAATTAATAACTTTAATTTTAATTGTAATTTATACGAAATTTATATGAAACTGTTGTTGACATTGATTTGTTCGCTCGTGTATATAAAAGTAAACAACTAACTAAATAAAATGTAAAACATTTTATTACACTTCTTATCTTGAAGATTTATCTTGAAGATTTTAACTGTTGTAAAAAGCCATATATATATAGCTTACTTAAATCACAACTTCAATTAACATATGGTATCTCCTACATTCATTTCATTTTTTATATTTGGTCTTATAAATAATGTTCTTTATGTTGTCATACTTACAGCTGCACATGATTTAGTTCCACCAACAACTCCGAAATCATTAGTTTTACTTGCTGATATTTTACCAGCTTTTATTCTTAAATTATCATTACCTTTATTTGTTAAAAATTCTACAACTCTCTCAATTAATTATAAATTAAGATTATTATATGTTGTAGCATTATCCAGTATAGGAATTTTAATAACATCCTTAAATATTTCTTTGCTAATTGTTTTATTTGGTGTTGTTTTAGCCTCATTATCTTCAGGTTTAGGTGAAACTACATTTCTTCAATTAAGTCATTATTACAATAATGATAATTCAATTGAATTAATTAATAGAAATAATAAACCAAATTTAGCAATTCATGGTTGGTCAAGTGGCACTGGTGGTGCAGGTCTTTTGGGTTCAGGATTAGTTTTAATTTTAACAACTTTTCTAAAATTACCAATTAACTGGGTTTTAAGAATTTGTTCATTGTTACCATTTATCAATTTATGGGTATATTTCAATTACTTACCAGTGTCAACAAGTATCATCAATTCATCACCAATTATTCAAAATTTAAATGATGTTGATATAGTTGATATTCAATTAGAGTCTGATAATATTCTAACAAATAATAAATATTTTAGTAAACTTTTACCAAAGATAAAACAATATTTCTTTATATACATGTTACCATTGACAATAGTTTATTTTGCCGAATATGCTATAAATCAAGGTGTATCTCCAACTTTATTATTTCCATTAGAACAAACACCTTTCAACACATTTCGTGATTCTTATGTTGCATATGGTACAATTTATCAAATTGGAGTATTTATTTCAAGATCTTCAGGCTCTTTTATAAGATTTAAAAAACTTTATTTATTAGGCTTTTTACAATTTATTAATTTAATAATATGTATATTACAAAGTCTATATATGTTCATTCCAAATATTTGGTTAATTTTCATTATTATTTTATATGAGGGTCTATTAGGGGGTGCAGGTTATGTCAATACGTTTATGAATGTATCAGAAGAAATCGAAGTATCTCAAAGAGAATTTGCACTTGGTTGTGTTGGTATTAGTGATAGTTTTGGTATTGTATTAGCCGCCGGTATAAGTTTATGGTTAGAACCTTCATTGTGTCATTATCAATTAAATGATGGTAGAGATTGGTGTACTTTGAAATAAACTTGTCTTTATTCTAATCTTTCACAATTATTTTTTTTTTAACAATTATTGTTCAAGCTGATTGAAAAATTCATTGATTTCATTGAATATTGAAACCATTTTTTCATCTTCAAAAACTGAGGATGCAATATCATCAAATTGTGATGGTAATAATGTATTAGATGTGTTAATGTCCCAATTATCCGTTATATCATTATTTCCATCATCATTTTGTAGGTTATTTTCATTTACAAGTTCATTGTTAAAATTTGAATTATCATAATTCTTTTGTTTATCATCAGAATTTTGTATTGAATGTATAATAAAATCTGGTGGTAATAAATGAGATAATCGACCATTTTGTAAATGTTTTGACACTATATCTTGGGTTAAACTTTTTAATTTTTCAAAATTATCCAAAATAATAAAATTTGGATCACAATGGACATTAATATAGCAGTAAAGAAAATAAATGGTAAACAAAAATAATTTTGTAGTACAAAAAAATTTATAATCTGAAATTAATGATGGTACACTTAACATATTTTCATAAACTTTTGTCAACAAAGAAACAATCAATTCAGGATTACATGTTTTTTCAATCTGATTTATAATTTTTGTATGTTTTAAAGTATTTGTATCAAATAAAGCACTTTCTAAATCTTCAGTATTAAGAATAGGTACATCAGCTAATTTGAATTTACCATATTGATCCTGTGTTGATCTAACGTCTATACTTTTCTTTTCTTTTATATTTTTGGAAACAATCATATCCACAAATGCAATCGTTTTAATTCCAATCCAAGAAGAAAATATTTCTCTATTGAAAACTAAAAATTTATAATCTAATTTACTTTGAGATATTTTTAAAATTGTATTTAATCCGATTATATATATTAATTTACATTTAATTGAGCATTCTTTCCTCAAACCTTCAATTATATCTTTATTTCTTTGATTTTCTAATATTTCCTTTGAATAATGTCTAAGTAAATTTTGGTTATCCAATAAAGCTTCAATTTTAAATTGATATAAAAATAAAAGATCTAATAATTTAAATTTAAGGAAAAACAATTTCCAAGAGTTTATATTATTTTCAATTTTTTCTATGTTTCCAAAATCATCAGTAGATATTAAATTTGTTAATAATTTATTTATTTTATTTATATCTTCAAATATTGAATTTAAAGTTGTTGAAGTAGTAGATAATGATGTCAGAGTAATTTCTTTAATAGTTCGAATAAATAAAGAAAGATTTGTATTGTCAACGATATCATAGAATCCATGACAAAATCTATCATCAATAAAAGGTGGAACTGATGTATCTATGAAATAAAATGCATCCAAAATCAAAAGTTGATTCCATAATAATTTAATTGATTTAACAGGAATTTCTTTTGCAAATGAAATATCATCACCATCATGTTTGCCATTTAAATTATCCATCATCACTACATTATCTTGATCAAGATGAAGTCCCATTCCGATACATATACTAACAGCACTTTGAAATAATGGATAAGTATTTTGTGCATTAATTCCACTACTTTGTGCATCACCATAAATCATTAATGAAAGTCTTAAATTTAAAAGTGTATAAACTGAAAATATTGAACTTTTTCTTCTAAAATTTGAAAAGTTCAGTAATTTTACTGAAATCTCATTAAATTCATTATTATTTTGAGATAATGAAAAATTAAAATTATTTTCATATTTGCTAAAAATATTTGTTAATTCAACAATTGATGCAATTAAAGCAATAAATGAATATTCGAAATTTTTTTTTGGTTTATTAAAAATTATACCATTGGGTTTAACGTTAAAATAATGATGAAAAATCAATTGAATAACACCCATCGGTAAATAAGAATTAAGTAATAAATCATTCAATTCTGCTTGAAAATATTTCAATCTTTCTAATACTGCATAATAATTTTTACATATTAATGATTCAATTAATGAATTGATTTCGATATTGTCAATATCATCACAATCAGAATTAGACTTATAATGTAAATCTATTAATTGGAATTTTTTATTAAAATTCTTAGATTTCCATAATTTTCTTTCATTGTTTAAAATTTGTTTAAATGATGAAAGAAATTTATATGAAAGAAGATGTTTTTGCCTTGCATAAAATGAGAAAAATACCGGCCTTAGTTGAGTATTTGAAGGTTTCCTTAAAATAAAATATTCAATAGATGGATCGAATTTAACGTTCAAAATCGATTCATTGGAACTTGATTTTACATTTGTAACTTTCTTTTTATTGATATAATTAAGATTTAAATCAATTATATTTGTATGTGGTTTCCTATTACTTAAAATTGAGTCAAGTTTCTTTTTGTTTGTATCGCATGTGTATGTACATGAATTTATAGTAAATGATTTGATACAACTGGAACATGGTTTTTGACGATCACATTTGATTTTCTTTTCTTTGCAATTTGAACAAACTAATGAAATCCTATTTCTTTTATGATTTGGTTTACCAATACCGGGCATATTTTGTGTGTGCAAATAATTATTCCTGTTTTATTTAATCCTATTTGTTTATATATGAAGTCTGTAAATATATTATACATAGATATATTTATATATTTTAAAAAGTTATTGTATGAATAGAATTAGTTCTGTTTGAATTAAACTTATTTTTGCTTTCTATAGTTATAATTATTATAGAGATATTCACTCGGTAATAATAATGGTTTTTCTCGGTCATAGTGAGCATTTATGCAGGAGATAATCCGGAGACTATGTTAACGCCGGTGAGAGAAAACTATACAATTTTTATTTGAGTTTTATTTGAGTTTTGTTATTATTTATTAATTTATATCTACATAAAATATATATCAGATTATACAGCTATTGTCTATGCAAGGGTAGTGTAAACTCTCTTCCTAACCTTATCAGAACCACCATTTAATGGGGTTTGTTCAGAGTCGTCCACGTAGATATGGCTATGATCTTGTGACCATCTATTTTGTAAAAACTTAAGACCTTGAATATTAAATCCAATATCTTTTGTTGTGCTTTTAATCATAGCTCTTAATTTTTCTTTCAATTCAATAATTAAATTCTTAAACTCTTCATCATTTTGACTGATTAACTCTAAATGATTAGATCTAACAATGAAAAATAATGTACGACATATAATGTTTAATTTTGGTGTATTTTTCTGTAATAAATTACCATCTCTAGTCCATTTACTAATTTCTTTCAATAATAAAACAGTATGACTGAATGGTAAAACTAACAAACAATCTTCTAATTGATTTGGTTTAATTTTACTTAATGTATCAAATAAATATTCACTTGGTGTTGTATTCATTGCACGTAATAATGCATTATCATTATCATTTAATAAATCTAAAGCCTCAATTAATTTTTCACTTGCTTTTAAATTTTCCATAGTTTTGGCTCTAACATTTTCAGCATCATTAAGATCTTCATCTTCATTTTCATTATTATCATTATTTTTCTTTCTTGGTACAATATCATCACCTTCTAAGGATGTTAAAAGTTCATTTTCATATAATTCATCTAATTCCTTTTCACGTTCTTCTTGAATGAAAACTTCATCATTATCTTGATTCCAAATTCTAATACTAAAATCATGTGAAACACTTATAAAAAATTCGGAATCTGAACTAATTGCCAAACCCCAAACTTCACCTGTATGAGCTGCAAATTTTTGAATTTGATCAAATTTTTCACCATCCCAATATTTAATAAATTTATCCTTTGAACAAGTTAAGAAATTATGAGATTGTGGGAAAAATTTAATATTCATAATTGAATCATCATGAGCAAAAATTGATTTATGACAATCACCAAAATCTAAACCCCAAATTCTAACATTTTTATCAGCTGAACATGTTATAATCATTTTTGAATCAAATGAGATATCAATTGATAAAACTGGTAATTTATGACCATATAAACTTAAATAAAATTTTAAAGTATCAAAAAAGAAAATTTTAACAGTATTATCCATCAAAGAAACTGATAAAAATTTGGAATCTGGTGAAATTTTAACTGAAATTATACTTTCGTTTAATTCTAATGTTTTAATATGTGATAAATTTAATTTATTTTCCAAAGTATTAATTTTAATTTCCCAATATTTAATTTTTTTATCTGATGAACCTGTTATAATAGTTTTACCATCATTTGTAATTTCAATTGACCAAATTGAATCATCATGAGCATTTTCAATATGATGAATAATTTCTGAAGTTGTTAAATCAATTAATTTTAAATCACCATTTTTTAAACCAATTATTAATAATGAACCACCAGGTAAAAATTTACCTGATAATATATTACCAATTTTTTCAATTGATCTAATACAATTTAAAGATTTTAAATTCCAAATTTTTAACTGATTATTTGAACCAGTATATAATAAAGAATTATCATCATTAATATCTATTGATCTAATATCATTTCTATGACCAGGTCTTTCAATTGAATATTTTAAATTTGAAATTTTATCATTAATATTATTATGTTTTTTTAAATTTTCAGGTAATTTAATATTCCAATAATTCAAAGTATTATTATTATTATTTATAAATAAGTTTAAATCTTTTGAATTTGAATCAATTAAACAAATATTTATAATTTTTGAATCTGTAAAAATAATTGTAAAAGGGGTAATTAACATTTGAACTTTTGAATTTTCTAATGATTCATTAATTTCATCTTTTGACATACCCTTTTCATTAAATCTTTTAATTCTTTTATTTGTTGCTTTTTCGATTTCATTTAATGATCTTAATCTAAAAATTTCAACTAATTTATCAGAATTTGCAATTAATAATAAATTATTAAATGAATCAAATTTAATATCAATTACTTTATTTTTACTTTGCTTTTCAAATGTACCAAATTCAGATAATTTATTACCATCAACTTCATTAATATTAAGATTCCAAATTTTACATTCACCATTTAAACCTGTTGTTAAAATCATATCTTTATCATTATAATTAAAATAACACATTGACCAAGATTCACCATTATGAGCTAAATGAGTTTCAATACATTGATTAATTTTTAAATCCCAAATTTTGATTAAACCATCTTTTGAAGTTGAAATTAAATAATTTTCATTATAATAATAAAATGAAGTAATTGAATTTTTATGACCTTTAAATTTAATTAAACCAGTCTCTGCGATTAAATCCCAAATAATAATTGATGAATCATTTGAACCACTTATTAAACGAGTACCAGTTGTATCAAATTCTAAACAAGTTATTGATGATTTATGACCTTGGAATTTAATAATAATTGAATCTGTTGATAAATCCCAAATTTTAATATCACCATTTGATAAACCAATTGCTAATAAATTACCAAATAATGAATAAGCTAATCTTGTAACTTCTGGTGGTGGTAAAAGTGAAGATGAATTAAGTGAACCTGGTGTAACTGTATCTGAAATTGTTGAAATTTTGGTCTGAGTTTTATAATTCCATTCAATAACAGAATCTAATGCAGATGAATAGACGGTATTTGATTTTTGGTTATAGATAAGATTCGATTTTGTTGAAATCACGCCAAAGACGGAGTCCTGTATGTATCTTGGATAAGATTTGACCATAGTGTTATTTGAATATGGTTATATTCCTTTGGTTTAAGAAAAAACAATAGAGTAAGATGTAAAAAAAAAGGTATAAGGTAATATGAAAAATATGTGTTTGAAAAAAAAAAATTAATAATAATAATCAAATATAATAAAAAATTAAAGTAATAAAATAAAATAATAAAATAAAATAAAATAAAATAATAAGATAAAATAAATATTAAAATAAAATAAAAATTTTTCACTTAATAATGAATTAAATTTATGTTAAAAAAGTTTATTCGACGCTGTGTAAAAATTTTCAGATTTCTGTTGCAAATTTTCTGTCGCTAAGAAAAAATTCATTCTCTCCTTAAAAGGAAATCAACAAACTCATCCATCAAAACAGGCCAGGCAGCTGATTCATCAAGTTGTGATAACTCCTTTAATGGGATTTGGAAAAAGGGTCTTGACATGTTCCATTCGTCCATGTTGATTGTCGTTCGTCCACTATGACCACCAGCGATAAATTCGTTAATAAATTTGGATGCAGTAGTTGGAACCTCTTTTTCCTTTGAAAGTTCATCTTTGTAAATGATTCTCCATAATGCAACTGCATCTTCAATTGGTAATTTCCTCTCCCCTTCTTCAAGTGCATATTTAAAGGCAAATTTATTTACTTGATTCATTAATTGGTTATTAGATATAGCGTTTTGTAAATATGTATGCATTTCTTGTAAACTGAATATATTTAATTTACTCCAATTTTTAACAAATGGTTTCCTATAAAATACCCCAGTAGATGGAGATTCCAAAATATATGCTGTAATTATGGCTTTAACATCATTTTCGGCATCTATATTTAAATCATTAAAGTAAAGTATTGTGCCATCAATATCCATTTTATTATTATCGGATTGCTCAGCATATTTATCAAATATTTGATTTAATTGTTCAATAGCTTGAGTTGATACTTTTGCTAATGGTTGAAATCCTAATATATTAGAATATTACTATTATTACTACTATGATTTCTACTTTGTTGATTATAATAATTATCAATTGCAAGATCAAGTCTTCCACCACTTTGATTCAAAAATCTTCTAGCAAGCTCTCTATTACCACATCCAGTAATCTGTAAAAAATTATCAGTATTCGACATTCCTTCAAAATTGCGAAGTTATGTTTTGATTGTATTTGGTCTTTATTAGAAAAGTTCATAAATATAATATGTATATAACTAAATTATTGTAAGCTGAGCATAATTTTATTTACCGGTAAGTTCTACACACGCGAGTTGCCTCTTTCGGAAATTATGGTAAACATGTTTTTGATAACCCCATTTGTAATTTCCAGACCCATTCACTTTCCACTTTTTTATTGTTTTCTTTTTCTTAGTTTAAAGTATAGCTTACAGCAAAGCAACAATTCCAATGGATGAAAAAGATTTATCTCTTTCTGATGATACAACCATTCTTTTGGATTGGCTATCTGATGAAATTTTTCCTCTTACAGGACCAAAAACTTTAAATATACCTCTAAGAATTAAAAATATAACTCGAAATTTAAATGATGGTAATATATATTTACCAATCTTTCAAAGATTATTATACTCTTTATCTTCAAATTTAGAAAAAATATATACAGGTAATATAATCTCATTTTTCAAATTCTTAGAATCCTCAACCACAAATTTAAGTTTAATTTATACATTACTCAAATTCAACAACAATGATATAATTTTATTGAAAAGGTCAGAATTTTCAATTTATCAAAATTTCTTGAAATCAATTTGGAATGATCTTTTGCTTTTATTTAAAAAAAATTATAAATCATCAGATTTATATTTTGTTTCCAAAATTTTAATGAAAATAAATTTGTTTGATGAACTAGATAATTTTATCTTTCAAATTTCAAAATATAAAATTATTGAAAAAATAAATTCAATTTATAGTAATGATGAGCCAATATATAATAAATTAAAACTTTGGATTATAAATGATTTATATTTATCATTTGAAAGCTTAGTATCTTTTAAAAACTCAAAAATTTTTAAAGATTGTTTATTACTAATAACTAAAAATAATTTAATTTTTAAAAGAATAGATCAAATCTATATTTTAGTTGAAAATTATCCAAATTCAATAGAAGTTTTAAAAGAATTTAATACTTGTTTAAATAAATCAAATCAAAAGGATATATTAGTCAAGAATTTTATTTTAAATTTAAATAAAAATTTATTATTGCCAAGTATTAAAACAACAGATATAATTTTATATTATATTAAAACAATTCATTCTTTCTTATTGATAGATCACAGGGGTGTCTTGTTAGATAAGGTAACGAGACCAATTCGTTCTTATTTATCTATTCGAAATGATACTATAGAAACAATAGTTAATGGATTACTAAATACTGATAAATTAAATAATAAATTAATTGAATTGAATTATGAATTAAATAAAAGTTTAATTAATTCAAAAAATTTAAATATATCTTCAAATTTGAAAAAAAGAACTTTAAATTGGCAACCAGATCCAATAGATGCATTGCCTGATTTTCAAGTTGGTAAAATAGATGATATAATAGATTCTTTAACTTCAATTTTTAATGATAATAATTTATTTATTAATCAATTTGTAAATATTTTTGCAGCAGATTTATTAAATATTAGTAATTACAATATATCAAATATTTTACAAAATTTATCTTTATTAAAATCAAAATTTTCAAATAATGATTTTAACAAAATTGATATTATGATTAATGATATAATTAAAAGTAAATCTTTAAATAATAAAATTAATAAAACAATTGATTCAAAATTCCCAATCAATGGTTTATTTTTAAGTCATTTATATTGGCCAAATTTAGACTCTTCTTTATCAAACTCAATTTCAAATAATTCTTCATTTAAGATCCCAACTTCAATTCAAGATGATTTAGATTTATATTCATCACATTATAAAGATTATCAAAAGGGTAGAATTTTAAATTTCCATCCTCAAAATACAAAAGCAAATATAGAGATAGAATTAAATGGTGTAAAGAAAATTTTTAATATAACATTAGATAAATTAGCAATTTTAAACTTCATCAATGATTCCAATTTAGAAATTGTAAAATTGGGATTAATAGTTATGAAATTGGGTATACCTTTACAATTAGTTAAATCAAGTTTGGAATTTTGGGTTAATGAAAACGTTTTAATTGAAATTAATGGAGGTTGGAAAATAAACGAATAGTTAAAAAAATATTTATATTTTTATCATTATCATATAATTGTTAATTGTTATATATAGTTTTATAAATTTATTTTGACAAGTTCCTCAATAATATTTATAACATCCTCACCAGCATTACTTTTAGGATCTTCCAAACGTACTTGAATCGTCTTGTCTAATAATAAACGTAACTTACCAATAAGAACAGCATTTTTACACCATGTTCTAATTGGTAACCAAGAATCTAATATGATACCCCTTGATTTAATTCCATTTGCAAAACTATTTATATCATATGAAATATTACCACCAAAAAGTAACACAGATATTGTACTACTTGGAGTTATACCATGAACATATAATTTACTAGTCTCTTGTGAATCGTTAAATACAATAAATGATGGATTAGAACGAGACTTTTCTTCATTGATAAATAATGATGATGATGGATGCATAAAAACTCTAGTTGCTGGATAAATTTTATTATCTTTACTATTATCAAGTTCATTATTCTCTAATAATCTTCTAAATTGTTCATTTCTTGTCCAATACTTAATTTTTTTAAATTCAGGATCAAGTGCAATTGAACCTCCAATACTTTGTGCATATTTAACATCTGGTAATTCAACCATAGCAATTTGTGGATATAATGAAGCTGTTAAAATACTTTTAATTATATTTATATTTTCGTTATTTCTATTAATTTTGAAAGTTGACTCATCATTTTCATTGTTTTTCTTAAAATTTGAATCATAACTAAATGGTATAAAATCAATTTCTTTCATATTATTTAAATATTGAAATCTAGTAGAATCAATATCATTCATTCTTAATAATGATAAATAATTCTCGTTACAAAATTTTCTACGTTCTCTCATATTGTTTAATGATTTAAATTCTTTAAATGCATTTAATATTGCAATCATATCTCCATTATCTTTACCAAATTTTTGCTGAATTTTTTTCATTTCATCCCTTTCTTCATGTTTACAACTAAAAGGTGAGCCTGTAACTCCAATTGATGCTAATGTTAAACAACTTTCAAAACATCCAAATAAAAATCCATAAATTAACATTTTACCTGATCTTAAATCCGTTGGTAACATAGATAAATATTTACCCAAATTAGTTAATTCATCATCATTATAATGTAAAGCACCAACATCTGTCAAAATTCTTTTAGCGTTGTCGATATTACTCTTATTTGGTGGATCTAAA
The DNA here is from genome assembly GCA_030570135.1 of Pichia deserticola. Taxonomy (NCBI): domain Eukaryota; kingdom Fungi; phylum Ascomycota; class Pichiomycetes; order Pichiales; family Pichiaceae; genus Pichia; species Pichia deserticola. The sequence goes on along the minus strand of JAJLVB010000053.1, from coordinate 13,878 downwards.
CCATTTTGTAAAAAGTCATAAACATTTTTAACACCTATTGATTTAACAATTAAATAAACAGATTCTAATTTGGTTCTTTTAATTTCAGGTATTGGTTGAGGAATCATTTTATCTTCAGTTTCTTTTGTAAATAATTTATAGCATATACCATTTTTAATACGACCTGCACGACCTCTACGTTGCTTTGTTTCTGCCTTTGATGCCCAAATTTCAACTAATTTTGTATTATTAGATTTGGAATCATATTGAACACTTTTAACTCTTCCTGTATCAATTACAACCACTGCATCTGGAATTGTGATAGAAGTTTCTGCTATATTAGTTGATGCTATAATTTTACGTTTACCATTTGGTGGATTCTGAAAGATTTTCTTTTGTTCTTGTGAACTTAATGCGGAATGTAATGGCAACTTCCAAAATAAATCATCATTAATTTGATTCAAACATTTTTTTATTTCCATTACACCGGGTAAAAATATCAATATTGAACCTTTCTCGTTTTTCAAATTTAAATCACTATCAATTTTTAGAACTAATTTTGATATCAAATCATAATTAATATTACCTTGTTGAAAATATTTTGAATCTGGAGATGGAGTAACCAAATTATCAATTTTATCATTGTAATCATCATAATCATTATCATAATAGCTATTTTTATTACTATTTCTTGAAATTTTAAAATCTGTAATATTTAAAACATCATTTAAATAATAATCTTCAATTGGAAATGTACGACCTTCTATATGAACATGAGAAATTGAATTTGATTTTGAAATTTGTTCAAAATAACCATCAAATATTTTTTTGTCAATTGTTGCAGACATTAAAATTATTTTTAAATTAGGGAAATTTTTAATTATTTTTTTCAAAATAATTAATAAGAAATCACTATCAATTGACCTTTCATGAACTTCGTCAATAAAAATGTAACCTAAATTTTGAAAAAAGGAACTTGAATTTTTATCCTTTCCAAATACGGATTGAATCATTCTAAGCATTACACCAGTTGTTACAAATGAAATTCTAGTTTCATTTGAAGTTTTATTTTCACCTCTAATAATATAACCAGTTTCTAAACCGCATTTATCAATTCTTTCATCTGATATTCGATCAGCTAAACCAATTGTTGAAATACGTCTTGGTTGAGTACAAATAATAGTTGTATTAAAATCTTTCTTTTTATTCAAATCATCCAAAATAAATTGAACAATTTGAGTTGATTTACCTGAACCAGTTTCACCTGTTATTAAACATACACGATTACTATTTATTATTTTAATTATATCATCTTTTCTCTTCCAAGCAGGTAATTTTGATCTATTTTTAATTGATTCATCAAATTTTGAAGAATTAATTCTTTTATTATAGTTATCTTCAATTTTCATCAAATCCAATTTTTTTATATTTGTTTTTTTATTTTGAACTATTGATTTTTTTGAATTTGATTTAACATTTAAAATTGAATTATTTTTTAGATTAATTGATTTAATATAAAGTGGACCTGGATTTTCAATAATTTTTAAAATATTTTGTTCTAACCAATCAATACATGTATAAAGATAAGGCATACCAAAAGTATCAATTTCTAATAAATATTTAATTAATTGTGTAATAATTGAAATTTTAATATAATTTGGTAAAGAATAAGAAGGATCATTAACAATAATTGACATACCACAAATATCGAAGGGGTAATTTTCAGATCTATATACTTTAAAGGATAATAAGTTTTCTTTTAAACCATGAGGATTTAATAAAATTTGGAAAATATCATCCTTTGGTGGATCATCATCTTTAATTTTTGAGTCATAAATAACTTTTAAACTATTTTTCTCTTCTATCCATTCATTTAATGAATTTTCAATATTTAATTGTTTAATTTTGAAATTTTCTTCTAATAAAGAATTTGTTAAATAAACTGCAGATTTTACTAAATCATAATTATTTTTATGTAAAGTATAAATTATATCTGATCTATTAAAACCACCTTGAAATAAATTTGAAATTAAACGTTCTTTAGTAATATCATTTGAAATTTTTAATTTAACATTTGAAAAAGATGTATCTTTAGCAAAGCATAAAGGTAAATCATCTTCAGGTAAATGGAAAATTAACCATTCTAAAGAATCATTAAAAGTATAAGTATATTTTAAAGATTCATTAATATGAGATTTTTTAAAACCTAATTTTAATAATAAATTTGAATATGAATCTGAAGTATTTGAGATTATTTCATGATTTTCTAAATCTAATTCAGACCATTCAATATGATTTTTAATTGCTTTTTCAATTGAAATAATTAAATCTGAATCTAAATCAAATAAAAGAGTATTATCCCAAACTTTTCTTGGAAATGTTACTTTATTTATTTTATTAAGTTGATTATTTAAATCAGTTTTAAAATTTTTATCTAAGATAGATTTATTATTAGTTTGAGAGATAGTTTTAATATTATTATTTATTGAATTTGAAGAACCAATTACAATTGATTGTTTTTTAACTTTTTGTAATGAAGCTTTTTCAATTTCAATTTTTTTCAATTTTAATTCATCATTTTTCCTTTTTTCTAATAAAGCTTGAAATGGATCATTTGTATATTCTAATTTTGCACGATTTGGTGATTCAGTTGTAATTCTTTTTCTTTCAATTTCTAAATCAGACCATAAATTTTTATGATTTGAAGGTAAAACCATATGAATATTTTTATTAAATGCTAATCTATGTAATGTATAAGTTGCAGCATAATGACGAGCTTCTAAAGGAGTTTCTTGAGGTTTAACAATTTCCTTTGGTGGATGAAATTTAATTTTAATTAATTCTTTAGTTTTAGGATTTTCCCAAGATAAATTTGAAATTGCGATAAAACCATCAGGTAATTTTTTCATATCATATTCTACTTTATTCCATTTTTGCTTTTGACAATGTTCATGTAATAAAGAGCCTGGTAATTTACCAGTCCAAGAAGTTGTTTGAGCAACTATTGCCCTACCATTTTTACCTTTATTATTATTATTATTATTATTTGAATCAGATATATTTTTAGATGAATTTTTAGAAGATTTTTTACAAGAGTTTGATTGTTTGATCTCTTCTACCTTTGAGGGTGCTTTATTCTTCTTGGCCATTGTTTGTGAAAGAATGGAGGTGAAGATGGGTTATCTCTAAATGATGATATGCATATACATACATATATATAAATAAAGTGTAAAATTCATGTTGAAAAATAATATATATATATATATATATATATATATATATATATCACATGTATTTCACAGCCTTGAAAAAAATTTGAAAAATCTGAAAAAATCAAATGGCGTCGATCGACCTCTTGAATAATTTCAAATTTGAAAACCCTTAAACTTAATTTATTGTTTTTACTTATCTCCGGAAATTAAAATTAAAATTAACCCGAGATATTATTATATTATAACTAATTAGTTAATTAGTTAATTAACAAATTGCAGAGCCTCGTCTCGTTAAAGGGATTTTTTTCTTGTTTAAAAAAAAGGAACAACCTGTCTGCACCCTCTGTTGAGGGTTATCATATTTCACAGAACTTTCATATCGTGCATCTTGTGTATATATTATAATGAGAACGGGACGGGGGAGTTTTGTGTGGCAAACTTTGCTCTTTTTAAATGATGTTGTTTTTTATTGTGTTAATTTGTTGATTTAATCTGATTACATTATGTTTTGCTTTGTTTCGTTGTTTTTGCTTATAACATATTCTTTTGCCGTTTATTACTTTCTTGTTAAACTCTAAGCAACCTTTTTTCTGTTTTCCTTTTTTGTTTTTTGTTTTTTCTCATCTTCTACAAACTTCTTTGCTAATTATAGATACACAATAGGATTTTCACCCCTTTAACGGTTTCTAAAAATATCTTAGTTTAAGTTTTTACTAATAATAATAAAAAGTATATAATCTGTTTTTTTTACTTTTTTTTTTTTTATTTTTTTTGCCTCTCTCACATAATTATAATTCGATAGATAGGATCTACTCTTTCATTGATATTTATTGCTGATCTGAACTTTAGAAATCTCCTAATATTAATTTATTTATATCGTTTGATTAGATTGTTATTGATTTCTCATCAAAGAAAATAAGAATTGTATTCAATAGAAAAAAAAAAGAAAAAGAAAAAAAAAATTTATAATTATTTTAACATTATTTATTCAACTTTGCTACTTATAAACTAAAATTAATAATAATAATAATAATAATAATAATAATAATAATAATAATATTTTTGTTCTCTAATTCTAATAATTAATTTCAATTCTTATTCTCTTATCAAATTTACTAATAATTCTTATTCTTTCATATTATTCATTTATGAATTTAATCTCTTATGGTTTGGTCTCAAATTGATACAAGTAAAGCTCATGTTGCTTATGCTGTTGTGGCAGTTTTTAGTACAATTTTTTCATTATGTTCACTTTTCGTTAAAGAAAAATTATATTTAGGTGAAGCTTCAGTTGCAACAATTTATGGTTTAATTGTTGGACCTCATTGTTTAAATTGGTTTAATCCTTTAAGTTGGGGTAATTATTTTTATATAACTTTAGAAATTTCAAGAGTTTTACTTTGTATTGAAATTGTTGCAGTTTCTGTTGAATTACCAAAAAAATATATTTTAAAACATTGGTTCCCTTTATTCCTTTTATTAATACCTTGTATGACAGCTGGTTGGTTAATTATTGGTGTTTTCATTTATTTAATTATACCTGGTTTACATTTTAGTCATGGTTTATTAATTTCAGCTTGTATAACTGCAACTGATCCAATTTTAGCTCAAGCAGTTGTTGGTAAAGGTAAATTTGCAAAAAGAGTTCCAGCTCATTTAAGAAATCTTTTAAGTGCAGAATCAGCTTGTAATGATGGTGTTTCAGTTCCTTTTGTTTATCTTGCTTTAAATATAATTTTACATGGTGGTAATACTAATGAAATTGCAAAAGATTGGATTTGTGTAACAATTTTATATGAATGTGGATTTGGTTGTATAATGGGTACTTTAATTGGTTATTTAGGTAGAAAATCACTTAGATTTGCTGAAGATCATGATTTAATTGATCATGAATCTTTTCTTGCATTTTATATAATGTTAGCTTTATTATGTGCAGGTTTTGGTTCAATTTTAGGCGTTGATGATTTATTAGCTTCATTTTGTGCTGGTACTGCATTTGCTTGGGATGGTTGGTTTACTGTTAGAACTGAAGAATCAAATGTTTCAACTGTTATTGATATTTTATTAAATATGGCATATTTTGTTTATTTTGGTGCAATTATACCATGGCAAGAATTTAATGATACAAAATTAGGTTTAAATTGTTGGCGTTTAATTTGTATTGCATTAGTTGTTTTATGTTTAAGAAGAATTCCAGCAGTTTTAATTACAAAAGTAATTAATCCTGATATAAAAAATTGGAAAGAAGGTTTATTCGTTGGTCATTTTGGTCCAATTGGTGTTGGCGCAGTTTTTGCTGCAATTATTGCAGTTTCAGATTTAGAAGCTGATGTTTTAAATATTAAACATGGTCCAACAACAAATTATCCAGTTAATTCAGAATATTATCAATTAATTAGAATTGTTTGGCCAACTGTTTGTTTTTTAATTGTTACAAGTATTATTGTTCATGGTTCATCTGTTGCAGTTATGACATTAGGTAAACAATTACAAAGTATGACATTTACAATGACTTGGACAAAACTTGAAACTAATACAACTGGTGGTGGTGAAAATATTAATAGTAATTGGTTTAATAGATTACCAAAAATTGAAAGATCTGGTACTTCATTCTCACTTAAAAGAATTGATACAATGAGAAATTCAGAAGATTATAAAAATGATGAAAATATTATTGAACCAAATTTAAGTAATGAAGAATTACCTGATGAAAAAATTAATGCAAAAATTAATGCAAATATTGGTATGGATAGATTTAATACTTTAGAAAATATATCAACATTAGGTTCAACTGGTAAACCTGTTAGACCAATTGGTGGTGCAAATAGGAAAAAGAAGAGAAGATTATTAAAACGTAAACAAGGTAAAAGGAGAAAAATCCCACCTATTGCTGAAACTTTAGACTTAAAAAATGTTAATAGACATAATAATAATAATAATAATAATTATAATAGTAGTATCGATAATGAAAATAATAACTCACTTGTTACTCCTCAAATTGTTACAGAAAATAATGAAAATGAAGAAGAGCATGAAATTAGTGAAAATAATGAATTATCTAGTGAATTTTCAAATGATCAAGAAAGTAATAATGATAGACTATCTGTTCCATTACAAAAAATAATTTCAAATGCTTCAGGTGGATCTGAAAATTCCGCTATGTCAAATGCTTCAACAACATCAATTGTTTCTGGTCATATGCGTGGAATGGTACATGGAAGTCCAGAGGCTTTAAAGAGAATTCAATCAAATTATGAATTAAAGGAAGATGATTTACAACCTGTTTATGAAGATGGTGAATTACGTGTTCCAACTCATGCTTATAATTATAATGATAATTTAGTTATTGAAGATCAACATGGTGAAGTTTTGAGAACAGTTCGTAGTCGTGGTAATACAATTGCTTCTAATTCACCACAAGGATCAATTAGATCAAGAGCTGGTACAGTTTCAAGAAAAATTGCTTCTAAAATTGGATTAGCGTCATCATCACCAACTTCACCAACTGATGATACATCTAAAAATATAGAAGAAGTTATGAACTCAGATGATTCAAGTAAAAATGATACTATCGATGAAAAGCTTCAATCTTCAACATCAGAAGCAATAGATGTAGAACCACCTAAAAATGGTGTTAGAAAAAGTACTACAGCTGATACTGCTAAAAGTACTTTTGATAAATTTATTGATTTAAGTGATGGTGTTTTATTTAAAAATTCAATTCCAAGAAAGACAAGAAAATTGCATGGATTTAGAGTTGGTGATGATATTATTATTGAAAATGAAGATGGTGAAATTCTGGGTCGATATAAAGTTAATGTTAAAAAACAAAAAGCTGAAGAATTAGCTAAAAATATTGATGATAAACAATATAATGATAATTTGGTTAGTAGAGTATTAAAATACATTGGTCTAAAGAAGGAGAAGGAAATAATTGATGAAGAAATCAATCAAATGGGTAATTCAGAAATAATTCCAGATTATGGTAATAACTTAGAAGATATTGGTATTGAAGATAAAATTAGACATCTGGTTAAAGCTGATCCAAGAAAAGCTATTGTCGTTTTGCCAAAACATCTAGTTAAACATTCACATAATAAAACACCGGTTCATACACCAGTTCATCAACATCATCCTCAATTCCCATCTCCACATGCTGTTAAGAAACCACATAAATCCAATTCACCTAAGAAGAAATTAGCTTCTGTCCTGATCCATGATAGTGACAGTGAATATGATACTGATGATACTGAGAGTGATAGTGATAGTGGTTATGATGATGATGATGACAATGATGATGAGGACGAAGATGAAAATAATGGTAGTAATGAGAGTTATGATGATGATGATGATGATGATGATGGTGGTGGTGGTGGTGGTGGTAATATAACTCTGGATGATCGTGGTAGAGTTCATATAAGATCACTTGAAAATATTAATAATAATGACAATAATAATGACAATAATAATAATAATAAAAATAATAATAATAATAATAATAATAATAATAAAAATAATAATAATAGTAATAATAATAATAATAATAGTAATAATAATAATAATAATAATATAATTGATTACTCTGTTTATGATGAAACAGATATTGAAAAGGCTAGAAGACGTGCCGCCTTAAGTAAATCTGATCGACTTAGTGATGATGAAGAAGAGGATAAATAGTATTATTATAATCTTACTAATTGGAATGTATAATGATGTAGTATATATATGTAAATAAATTCGAATAAAATATAATTAACTCCGAGACATAAATGATATTAAATAAATCTATATGGGTTATACATGCAAAAATAATAAGAAATAAATAATAAAATACAAGACAATAGTGCAGAAAATGAGATGAATTATGATAAAATAAATTTTAAAATTAAGCCCATCTACCAAGAAGAGCCATTACACCAGCTCCGACACACATTACTATATAAGCCCAAATCATCTTTTTGAATCCACCAGGGCCTTTAAATTCGTCACTAAATAAAAATTCATGAGCCATTAATTCTATACAACCAGTATATATTAAAATACCTGCAGAAACCGAATCGAAAACTCCATTTGTAATTAAAGCTCTTCTACTTCCAGGTGGATATGAATTTCTAACACCAATACCGATTGCAATTGCTATTGGAGTACAAAATGTATAAGCTAAACATAATAACCAAGGTGTTAGTCTTTTTGATTTTGGCCATTCAACACATGCGATTCTAGTACCTAAACCTAAACCTTCGAACATTTGATGGAAAACGACAACTATATAAAGAGAAATAAATTCATCACCTGAACAAGATAATGTTAAACCAACAAAAACTGAATGAAATATAATACCAAATTCAAGAACGAAAACATTTAGAAGTTGAGCTGCATAAACTGGAGTTGAATCAGAGTCAATTGAAATTTGTTTTTCAATGTCATCATCGTCATCAGAAATTTCAGAAAGTAAATCTTTTTTATCATGCAAAATTTCCTTTTTATAATTAATATTTTTGTTATCATTAATATTAGCATCATCAACTTCATTTTCTTCTTCCTCAAAATCTACTTGATTTTTATCATCAAAATTGACATCATCATAATTATTATCAACTTTATTCAAATGATTATGGTGACCATTTTTATCATTTTCATTAAAATGAACCAACTTATTTAAATTTGAACTTGTATTAATATTTTCGATATTATGATTATAGCTAGTATTATCTGTCATTTCGTATGCATCATTATATGAATCATTATGAGAATGAGAATGGTTTATATAATTATTGATACCATCATTATTATCATTATTGTCATTTACATACATTGAAGTATCACCAAAATGAGAATGAGTGTGAGGTTCATTTGAATCTAAATTTTGATTTGAAATTTTAGCTTCAATCCATCTATAAGCAATTAATTCTAAGAAGAACATAAGCATTAAAACTATTAAGGCTATACCAAATGCTAATGGATAAACATCAAATGGATAACCTAAACAAGAATTTGATAAATTTTCATTTGCCGGTTGTAATAAATGAATAAAAGCAGTTGCTATGATAACACCACTACCAAAGAATTTTGCAATAAAGAAGCAAATTGGTGGTAAGCTTATAAATGAATATTTTGAGGATAAAACTGGGAAAAATGAACCAAATGCAGAAGCTCCTAAAACAACGAAAATTGCAGATATACGAGCACCAAAATGATCACCATTATATGTATTATCATCTGTGCATGTATCAACATCTCTTATGAAAAGTTCTACTAAATTTCCTGGGGATAAGACTGTGTTTATTGTATCAACAACTACTGACTTCATGATTATTATTATTATTATTATTATTATCTGTAAATTATATCAAAGAAATAAAGAATAATAATCAAATAACCGTTTAAGTGGATTATAGAATAGTAAGATATTTTTTTTTTTAACTAAACAATTAACGATTCAATATGGTGACTAAATATATTAATGTATTTGAATTTTATGATGAACCTGAGGAAATCTTGTATATACTCTTTTTTTTTTTTTTTAATGATTCAAAAGTCCGATATACAGGAAGTTTTATTATATGTTGCAAAATTGTTTAAGGGGAATTGTCCGACAGAGAGTTACTCTTGTTATTAACGAGGAATAAGAAAGGCCTAACTAAGAAGAAAGTTAGCACTATGTTGGTGATACATTACAAATGATAAACCATCATCATATCTACGAAACATCACCTTCGATTTAGAGGATGTTGACCTTGCTGGTGATGAAAACTCTATTTAAACACATTATTGAACAACAATAGCAATTTTATTGACTAATTAGTGATCCGACAGAAAATGACCCTGTTGGTTGTGAATATTGGTAACCAGCAGGGTTGCTGCTTACGTAATCCGGATTTTTTATTTTTTTTTTTATTTTATTTTTTTCATTTTTTCAGATTTCGACATGATTTTGCACAAATTGTGTTGATAAAAAATAACAAAGAACAACAGGACAGGGATGGTAAACCCATTTTATTGCCTTTTTTTTCTCACAAACAATGGCCGATAAAAAACATATCCAAGAGTTACAGAAGGAATTTGATAAGTTCAACAATGCTCCTAAATATTCACTAGACTCCGAAGAAGTTTTTTGTATTTGTCGTAGACCAGATAATGGTGAATTGATGGTCGCTTGTGATGGTTGTGATGAATGGTTTCATTTTAAATGTATGGGGATAAATAAAAATTATAAGAATTTAGTTAATAATTATTATTGTAAGTTTTGTGATGAATTGTTTCATAAGGGTAAATCCATTTGGAAGAGAAAATGTAAATTAACTAATTGTTTTAATCCAATTGAAGGTGAAAGTCAATTTTGTTCTTTAGAACATGGTAATAAATACTGGTTACAATTCTTAAATAAATTCGATTTTTCAAATATTTCAAATATATCTCTTAATTCAACAGAAATTATAAATAAAACTCAAGTTGAAAATTTAATTCAATCAATTGATTCAAAAGATGAATTATTAGAAATTGGTAATAATTTACCCATATTTGATAAAAATGAACTAGTTGTAACAACAGAACAACGATTAGAAATAAATAATAATATTGAATCAATTAAAAATTTTCAAAAAGAAATTGAAATCTTAAATTTAAGACTAAATTATTTATTTAGATTGAAAAATATTATAAATTATTTCAATGAATTCTTATCAACTTCAATGAATTCTTATCAACTTCAATAAATTCATCAAATATTGATAATGAAGAGAATATTGAAATAACTAAAAAGAAGAAAAATTCAAAAAATAATAGAAAATCAAAAAAATTTAAAATTGATATTTGTGGTTTTGATAAAAAATTACTTTTAGATAATAAACCTTGGTTTGAATTTACAAATTCAATTCAATTTAATTATATAATTGATTTTGATAAAATATCAGATGATGCTAAATTATCTTATAAAGAAATTTATGAAAAATTGAAAAATAATCAAAGTATCGAAAATGTTAATTCTCAGCTTATATCCAATTCAAATAATATTTTATTAAATTTATGTATTTCAGAAAAACGTAAATGTCATTTACATAATGGGTGGTATAATATTGTTAAAGATAATTTAGAATTAAAAATAAATGAAAATTTGGCTGAAATTGATAAAAAATCAAAAGATAATGAAGAGTTACAAAAATTTATTCAAGTTAAAAATTGGAAAATATACTGTAATGAAGTTTAAATTAAATAGTATTTTTTTTTATAATACATTTTTTTTTTCTTTTACAAATATTTATAATATATATCTAATTATATGTCTGGTTTAACAAATAGATTGGAGAAGGGAGGGGGGGGGAAATATTATATTTCTTATTCGTTGATTCACAATTGTTTTTTGTTTATTTTTATTCTTTTATTTTTCTTTTTCTTTATCATTATTCTCTTCTTCTCTTTCTTGCTCTTGCTCTTGCTCTTCCTCGATATATTCATCACCTAAATGTGATGGTCTCCAAATTTCAAGTAATCCATCTTCAGCACAGCTAACAAATAAATTCTCTAAACTTGGATGCCAATCAGCTTCATAAATTTTACCTGTATGACCACCATGCATAAAAGATAAACATGGATCAATATAATCTGCTTTCCTTCTATCAGGTTCACCTTCTTCTAATTTATTTAAGTCCCAAATTAAAACCCTTTTATCAACTGATGATGATAATAAATAATTCTCATGGAATTTTAATCCAATAACCGGTTCATTATGACCTACTAATCTACGTAATGGAATTGAAGGATTTCTTAAATCCCATATTTGAATACCACTATCAGATCCACCAGTTGCAAATAATGTTGAAATATTTTCATTAAATTCAACAACATTAATTGGGAAACTAAAATTATTTTCAGAATCTGGATCATGATGTGTATCTGTTATATGAATTATTGGACCTGTTGATAATCTTAAATCGTGAATTTGATATGATGAATCACTTGAAACAGATGCAAAAATTGAATCAATCGATTTATTCCATGAAATATCATTAACAATATTTTCATGACTTGAAATAGTTTTAATTGGTTTAATTTCAGATGATAATTTATTTTTATTATTAATATCCCAAAGTGCAATTTTACAATCTTCTGAACTTGATAATAATAAATTCTTTTTATTTTCATTTGGATTCCATTCCAATCCAAATCCTTGCTTTGTATGAAATTTTAAAGTTGATTTATGAGTTTTACAATTATTATCATTAATATCAAATAATAAAATGTCACCATTATTTGTTTGAGTTGCAACAAATTTATTAAATTGATTGATTCTTAATTTATTAACTTCACCTGGATGATTCCACTCTCGAACAATATTTAATTGGCGTGATTTAAGTAAATTATTCGGTATTTTACCTTCATTTGAAATTTTATATTCATTTGATAATGTTGGTGGAACAAAGACTGAAACTAATTTAATGTAATTTTGAAAATCTTTTGAATGTGTACCCATTAACAATTGAGCATTAATAAAACTTTCATTATTATCATTTTTTTCAATTGAAAAGTCATCTAACCAATTAACAGTTAAAGCTGGTGCTTCACAAGAATAACTATATAATAAATCATATAATAAAGGTGAAGTTTTTTTCCAGATTTTATATTCTTCATTGATTATCTTTTCATTCATTTGATAAGTTGCATTAAAATCATTAGCTTTAAAATTAAATTTTATTTGTAAATTTGTAATCATTTAATATTTCATTGGTAATTTATGTTAGTATTTTAATAAGATTTTTTTCTTCCTTTTTTAAAATTTAAGAGCAGTTGAAATCTCGGAGTATCACACTTAATTATAACATACCTTTGCTATTGATTTCTGGGTTTCCATGAGAAGCAACATCAGTAGATGCCATGATTATAACAATAACGATATCCTGTTGATAGTATTTGTTTCGTTACACAAGACTTATGGATCTGAAGAAAAGGCTAAGACACTTGATAACATAAATTCAGTGCTGATAAACAATAAGATTTAACGTTACAATTTTCTCATTTTCTTGATTTCTTTGCACGCAGTTAAAATTTGAGTTTTGAGATGAAAAAGTTAATTTAATTTTAATGATATTTTGCGTCTATCGACTGAGTGTCACGTGACACATATAATAAAAAAAATTATTTTTAATTACATAAGTCAATTGTTTCAAAAAAAACAAAATTTACTTAAGCTTTGAAAAAAAAATTCAAAAAAAATTCAATGGAGATAATTTCATTAAAATTAATCTTTCAAAATTTATTTAAACATATATCCATTATTCTGTGTCACATGATCAAATATAGTTTTTACAAGAAGAGCAAGGTAAAGTTTTAAACATGTAAGATATTAATTTGACTATCAATTGATTTTATTGTTTAAAAATAATAATCAATTTAAATGATTAAAATTCGGATTAATAATTAATTTAAATGATTAAAATTCGGATTTCGGAAATAAGGAATTATTTAATATGTTTATAAAAAACTAAACATTGATACACCAAAGATGAAATAGGAAATAAATGTTTGTTTACTTATCCGTCAAAGCTTAATTAGTTTGTTATTATTCTACTATATTAGGAAACAGGTATTAAATAATAAATGGATGAAAAGTTTTATAGAATTAATTTTTATTTATTGTTAGATATAAAAAGAGTTATTTATTCCTGTATAAAATTGTGTAACCATGTTTATT
>JAJLVB010000052.1:0-68833 GCA_030570135.1 Pichia deserticola | reverse complement strand
TTTCTTTTCTTTTCTCCTTCAAAGAACCAACTTTATGCTATTATAAGTAAAACCAAAATAATTATCAATACCACTACTAAAATTGCAATACAACAATTACCACCCATTTCATTTGTTGCTAAAAATTTATTTATTCTTCTCATACCAGTATTAACTATTTTAAAATTTAATCTTTCCATGTTATTTTCAACTTGACCTAATAAATCTTGTTGATAGTCTAACTCATCACCAATAGATATTGCTTGTTGATGTAAATTATTAATTGAATTGGTTAATTCATTAGAAATTAAATCATCTTGCTCTTGTAATAATTGTTGATGATATTCACGAGTAGCAGGATCAAAATCTGGATTATTATTAATATTATCCTTCACTTCTTTATTTAAATCTGTCATTGGAGTTGTTGTTGTAACTGTTATATTATCAGCAAATGGATTTATAGCATAACCACCTTTTAGCGTTGATACATTTTTATCAACTAAAATTTTATTTAATTGTTCATTTAATGACTGTATTTTTTTCTTTCTTTCATTAACTTCCTCGTCTGATATCTCATTAAAAGGATTATCAAGTATATTTAATTCTTTTGATTCAACTGCTTTGATACTACTTTCAAGGTCATGTATACAAGAAACTATTTCATTTTGTAGTGTTAAAAAATCTAGCGACTGTGGAGAAGTGTCTCTTAGTTGATCTATAAGTGGTGTTGTAGCCTGATATAAAGTATTAAATGGATCCATTATTTTATATTATTGTGATTATCTATCTATATATACATGTGATGTTTAAATAGTTTCATTAATAATGATAAAACTACCATAAAATGTCAAACAGTTAAATTATCAGTACTCAGCAAATTCACACACACATGATAAACACAGGGCGGTGTAATAGTAGCGACAAATAGAGACAAAAATAGAAATTTAAGAACAATTAAAACAAGAAATTTGGAAATTGATCAATTTTAAATATCGGTTCATTTTTTTTTTAAGAGCAACTTAGGGTTAAAATAATTAATTCTTAATAATATATTTTCTTTTTGTAAATAAGTTGTATCAAATGCAAAAATATACTTATAGAGATACACAATTTTCAAATATGACTACTCTTTTACCATTTCGAGATAATGCACATATAGAAGAAGAAGATAATTTAATTGGAATGAATATAATTATGAAATTAAATAATGAACAATTATTATCACTTTTAGGAGCATATACATCAGATAAGGTAAAACTTAAAGTTGTTGTTAAAGATGGAAAAATTAATGGATTAAGAATAGTTCCAATTAAAGGTATAACACCATCATCACAAAAAGTTGAAATTGTTAAATGTAATTTAGTTAAAGAAACTAATGGAATTATATATCATGATATTCATCAAAATTCTAATAAATCATATGCTGTTAATTTAGGTCCATTAGATTATCGATTGAATTTAATTAATTATAAACCAAACTCAAATCAGGAGAATTTAGAAAATATTCGAAAATTCAATAATTTAGTTAAAATTATTCAATGTATTGCAGATAATGTTTCAGCTGATGATAAATCTGACAGAATTGGATTATATTATGATCAAAAGAAAATACTTAATATACTAACAGAAAAAGAAGGACAATTTAAAATAATTGAAAGAAAATATATTGAGAATTTGCTAAATATTTTAAAACCTAATAATTCTACTAATGATAATATCATTGATTGGAAATGGTTTAAAATGATTAGATCTTTCAAGTATACTAAATTTTTAAAGAAATTATTTCAAGAAGGTTACAGATCTAGTGATTCATATTTAATGATTTATTCTGGTAGAATTGATCCTAATATGATGAAACAAAAAATTAAAGGTAAAGATAAAGAATTAGATAAAGATAATGCTGTTTATAATGATACATCTACACCAACCTCTCCAAATATTGTATCAAAATCTGCAACGACAACATCTAAATCAAGAACAAGTTCTGATAATAGTACATTTTCAAGATCTACATCTTTAGGTACTAATGAAAGTAGACATACAACACCACCAATTGAAGAAAAGGATAAAGAAAAAACTATTGATATTAAAAGCAAAGATATAATTAATAAAGGAGAGATTAAAGAGATTAAAGAAGTTAAAAAAACTAAGCGATCATTCAAAGAATATCAATTAGCAAAAGGTTTAAATACTGCATCATCATCAACACCTGCTTCACCTATAATTAAAACAAAGAATATTATAGATGAGAAAATTAAATCACCTTGTTATAATGAGGATAAAATTATACCATCAAAACGTAAAATTGAAGCTATAGAAAGCAATAATAATAATTATAATAATAATAATAATAATAATAATAATAATAATAATAATAATAATAATAATAATAATAATACTCATAGAGATTTAAATAAAGATAATAATAAAATTTGTACTAATGATAAAGAAATTAAAAAAGTTTTTAATTCGAATAAAATACCTAAAGGACCACGTTATCGTATACCTGATAATGATACCGAAGCAACAGAGTTAGTTAAGTCATATCAAACTAAATATTTAAAGTATTATAAATTATACCAAAAATTGAAAACATTTGAACTAAATAATCAAACAATGACGAAAACTAATATTGAAGATATTAATAAATTAATTTTTAATTTGGTTGAAATGCAAAATGAATTGGAGAGTATTAAATGGAGATTAGGAATTTATACGAAAAGAAACATTTAGAGAAAAAAAGAAACAAAATATTTACAATACCCGCTATATATATATATATTTATAACAATAATAATAATAAGTAAGGCATTAATTAATAATAATAATAGTAATAAATATCTAATGTATATGAATAAAATATTTACATAATCATAATAAAAATATAAATATACATTCAAACAATATTATAAACAGAATAATGAAGTATCTAACATATTAATTAACTTTATAATAATTTTCTATCAACAAATTGTTTGTAAAGAGCTGCACCTAATCTACCTGGTGATGGGACAACTTCAACACTTGCAGCTGTAAGAGCTTCAATTTTTGATTGAGCAGTACCTTTACCACCAGAAATTAAAGCACCAGCATGACCCATTCTTCTACCTGGTGGAGCTGTAACACCTGCAATAAATGAAACAACTGGTTTTGGAACATCTCTAGTTAAATTATATTGTTTTAAAAATTCAGCAGCTTCTTCTTCAGCTGAACCACCAATTTCACCAATCATAATAATACCTTCAGTTTCTGGATCATTAACGAATAAAGTTAAAGCATCAATAAAATTAGTACCTGGAGATGGATCACCACCCATACCAATAACTAAAGTTTGACCTAAACCAACTTTTGTAGTTTGAGCAACAGCTTCATAAGTTAAAGTACCAGATCTTGAAACGATACCAATTTTACCTCTTTTATGAATTGATTGTGGCATAATACCAATTTTACATTGCTCTGGTGCAATAATACCTGGACAATTTGGACCAACTAATCTTGTCTTTGATTGAGTTTTTAACATATCAGAAATTCTTAACATATCTTGTTGTGGGATACCTTCAGTAATACAAACAACTAATGGAATTTCAGCTTCAATTGCTTCTTGAACTGCAGATGCAGCAATTGGAGGTGGAACGAAAATACCAGATGCAGTTGCACCAGTTTCTTTCATTGCTTCTGCAACAGTTGCAAAAACTGGTTTACCAAGATGAATTTCACCAGCTTTTTTTGGATTTGTACCACCAACAATTTGAGTACCATAATCTAAAGCTTGTTTTGCATGAAAAGTTGCTTGTCTACCAGTAAAACCTTGATAAATAACTTTTGTATCTTTATTAATTTTTAAGTTTTTAATAGTATCAGCATAATTTTTAACCTGACGAGTTGTGGAGAATGATCTTCTAAGCATTATTATTATTATTATAATTATTTAGTATATATGTGTGAGTGTGAGTTATACAAATGATTTAAAAGTTAAATCTAATAAAAAAAAAAGACTAAAAAGATAAAAGAGGAGAAGATTTTAAAATGAATTGATTTATAAAAAAAAAAAAAAGTATAAGAAAGAGAAAGTGGTAAAGAAATGAAGAATGAAAATAGAAGTTGAAATAATTACAATATTATTATAATATAATAAATAGTAAATAACAATTTACAATATTTTGATATCAATAACACTATATAAAGCGCTAATAAAAACACAAACACATCATCATCATCAATTAATTTATTAATTAAATTAACATACCGACCGTAAGTAAGTAAGTAAATTCACCACCCCACAATGACGACAATAACTTATTGTTTCTACAACACTATCGGAGACACTTTCCCGTTCACCGTTACAGTCACGACACGCTTACGTAAGTTCGGACAGCAGGATGGCATTCTTTTTTTTTTTATTTTTTTTTTTTTGTGTTTCTCTTTTTGTTGCTGGCAAATTCCTTATTCCCAGATTTTCACTTCTCAATTTACAATGGGAGAACGGAGATAAATTAAGAGATTAGATTAATAACCATCGACGCGTCGCTGAGGTTGGTTTATTAATATCTACTATTATCGTTATTTCCTAATTGGGTAATACATATTTTTTATAACATTATAATAATGGATTAATAACTGAAAAGACATCCATATATTAGTGAACGAGATCCAAGTGTATCCCAATCTTCATTATTAATCCACATTTCTTCAATTATTTTCAATCTAGCATATATACATCCACCTTTCCATCCAAGAACTAATGGATCAACTTCACCTTTACCTGTAATATCAATGTTCATACTAGTACCTTCAGTTAACATATCTGATATTTCTTGAATTTGTGCTTTACTTAATTTGAATTCTTCATCTTCTTCCTTTTTAATATTATTATTATTATTATTATAATTATTATTATTATTACCTTCATGATCACTATTTTCATCATCATCATTATCATCGTCATAATCACCTTCTCCATTTTTACTCTTATCTTTACTTTCCTTATTTTCTTTATTTTCCTTAATTTCTTTATTTTCTTTATTTTCTTTATTTTCTTTATTTTCTTTACTTTCTTTATTTTCTTTAATTTCCTTTTCTCTTTCTTTCTCTTTTTCATCTCTCTCTTTAGCTCGTTGTTTTTGTTCTTTTTCAAAATCTTTCTTCCAATTCTTAATTAAATTAATAGCTTCAATGAGTTTAGAACTTGATAAAATATCATTTCTATTAATATGTAATCGATCCATTAACATAACATCAAATCCTTCTAATCTAGCTCCACCTCCAACTAAACATATATTACTATACATTTTCTCAATTTTACTTTGATCATTTAAACCTGAAACTGTTATACTTTCAATAATTGCACGATCAAGTGGTGTCATATTTTGTCTCATTGAATTAGTATCAATAATTTCATCTTCTTTATTAACTTCATTTTTATTATTATTATTATTATTATTATTATTATTATTATTATTATTATTATCTTTAACAATACTTTCTTTATCATCTTTTGCTTCATTATTATTATTTAAATTTTCAATTTGCTTTTGTGCATAATGTGCATTTCTATATCTACTTTTTAATTTACAACTTATATCATTAGTTTTACCACGTCTACCACTACCAATTGTATTAGAATTTGAAAATAATTCACTTAATTCAACAAGTAATTCAATTAATTCTTCAAGATTTAATTCTGTAATTTTAACACCAGTACGTTCTAAATCTTGTAAAATTGAAATTGGATCATTATTTAAATATCCTGTAAATTTATTACTTTTACCTTCAAATAATGGTTTATGAATTTCTTTATTTGGTGAAATTTTACCTAATAATATCCTATATTTTTGTAAATTAGTTTTATTATCTTCTTCTTTAATTTTATTATTATCTTCAATGAAAATTTCTGGATAAAATAATCCCATTGGACAAATTATACCTTCATCAAAACACTTAAATTGAAATCTTTTAATTTTGGAATTTGATTCATAAATTGAGAAATTACCAACTTGAATTGCAATTTTTGAATCATCAAATGTACCATGATCTGAAAATGTTGATTCAATCAATTTCCAATCTTTTAAATTTTCAAAATTAATTTTAAAATATGGGAATTCTTGTTGAATTAAACTTTTACCCCAAAATCTAATTACATCAGACATACCATAATCTAATGAAATTCTACTATCCTCTAAAATTGCACCATCATCAACACAACAAATATGAATACTACTAAATCCAATATCAACTATACAACCCGTACTTAAACCTAATCCAAATGATGATGATATACCTTCTTGAATTAATGTTGCATTTTTAAAATTTAATCTAACTAATAAAATTTCCATCATTGATTCAACATATGATTTCCTATATAATGAAGGTATAACTAAAACAACATTTATCCTTTTAAAATCATTTTTATTTTTAATTTTAAATTTATTTAAAATTGTATGATATAAAATTAATTCAATATCACCTAAAATTTCTTCAGTTGATGAATAATTTAAATCTTGTTCATTAAATCCAATTTCAACTGATGAATTTTTAAAATTAGATTTTGAATTACCAACTGATGAAAATAAAAATGGTGATCTAATATTCCATTCATTTTCATTTGATAATCTAAAAACTTCATCTCCAACTACATATTCTCTACCAGTTGATTTAATCCATTCAGATGCTTTAATAAACATATTTTGATGAATTGAATTAGAATTAATATCATCACCAATATCTTCAATAATTGGATCTGAATTTTGTTGCTTTAAATTAAAATTAAAACAAACTTCATGACAATTTGGTAAAATTCTACGTTTGTAATATTTCATACGTTCTTTAAAACTTGAAATAATTGGTTTACGTTTTTTATTAAAATTTTCCTCATCATCAAGCACAAAATATTTTTCAGTTTCATCATTATCGTTATCATCATCATTTTCTGATACTAAATGACGTGGTGGATCTAAATCTTTTAAATTTTCGTCATTGGATATTTCAGTATTTTCATTTTTTTTAATAAAACCAATTAAATTAGGTACTAAAATAGGATCAACATCATCAGCCCATCCAATTTTAATATCACGACTACCAGGGTGAATAACTAATGTTCTTTCTTCTCCTACTTCTTCTTCATTATTATTATTATTATTATTATCATTATTATCATTTTCTTTATTTTCAGTATCAATATCCATACTTTCATTTTCATTCTCATTATTCTTCTTATTATTTAATTTAGGATTATTACTATTATTATTTGAAGTAATTGGTTTTTTGTTTATCTTTTCTTTCATATTACGTAAAATTCTGTAATTTTCATCTTTTTTTAAATAATTAGTATAATAATTTTTTTGATTAATTAATAAAACTTGAGGAATTGAAGAAAACGATAAATTATTTTCATTATCAGTTCTTCTGACACCTTGTTCATCTAATCTTAATTGTAATTTTTCATTTGCCTTTTGACGATCTTTTTTACGTTTTAATAAAATCACCGGATCTGTTGTTGGATTCCCACGTTTAGAAGGTGCCATCGTTTAAGATATTAACTAAACCTTGATTATTATATTCCAATAAATGAATAATATCAATAAAAGCAATAATTTATTGTCTAATATTTCTTCGAATTTGTAAAAAAAAGTTGAACTAAAATTGGCAAAATTAATTAATTTGTTGTTATAACGCGCAATAATATAAATTATTTAAATAACAGTGCTAAACTTAACACCTTAGCTTTTCAAGATGAGAGTAATAATAATAAACAATGTGTCTTACCTTTATGTGATCAAGTTTATTTCCCTTTGTGAACATATAATGTTACAATATAGTTGTTTTATATACAATAGATACAATAAGTAAGAATAAGAATTTCAATTAAACTAAGTTCTTTATATGAACTATAAAAGAAAACTATAAAATAAGTAAATTTTCTTTAAAGCTAATAGATAAAATGATGTCTTCTACTTACGTTAATAATCATCAATATTTTATCTATTTTTATCATTCAATTATCTAAATTAATTGATTAGTAAACTAATATATTCATCCTTAATTAACCCAGCATTTTAAAATTACTAATTGATTAATTTTACTGGTTTTTCTTCAACCTATTTTAGTCAGTCTTTTAACCTAAATTAGTATATAATATACTTTCCCATTTGGTTAAACATTCCTAATTTGAATATTTAATTGAAAACGTCTCCAATAATTTTCTATTTTTCCTTCTTTAATTAACCATTTCAAGCTAAACTATAGTTCCAACAATAAATAAATAATTAAATAGTTAAATGCAATGTTCACCATTATCTATTACACGAATAATAAAATCACTTAAATGTCTCCATCTTAAAACCACACACATAGTTAAACACATTGTAGCAAACAGCATACTTGTTAATACAACACCACTTGTTAAAATTGTATAAGAAGCAAAGGATAAAATTGTTAAAATTAACCAAATTGTATCAGGTAAATAAGGCATTTCATTTTTAATAATTAAAGCAAATTTATAAATTAATGAAGTATTAATAGTTGAATCAAAATTAAAATTTTTCTTATAATAATTTTTATCATTAACATATTCTAAAAAATTTACAACATCACCGACGACATTTTCTGAGAATGCAGAAATTGAAATTAAATTTGTAACTAATCTGTAAACTGCAAACATAAACATTGTAACTGTAAATAAACCAGCTAATTCTAACCAAACGGGTTGTCTATGTAAATTTTCAACATCTATATTGTTATCTAGGTTAACGTTAATATTTAAATTATTATTGTTATTATTATTATTATTATTATTGCTGTTATTGTTATATTGGGAATTTTGATTATTAACTCTTCTTGTACCTGAAATTGATATACCTGAATAATCTTGAGTTATTGAATCCCATATTATATTGTTATCAATTCTATTATTAATATCATTATTATGATTATTATTATGATTATTATTATTAAGATTATTATTAATATTATTATTATTATTAGTATTATTATTATTATTAGTATTATTATTATTATTAATATTAATATTATTATTTAATCTTTCATATTGTAGAATTACATTCCTTGCTTCATTTATTGATCTAATTAAAGGAAATCTAATATGAACATTTGAATTATCATTATCATCATTATTATTATTATTATTATTATTAGTAGTATTAGCAGCAGTATTTTCGTTATTCAATGAATTATTTCTAACTAACTGATTTGCTAATGTTATTAATTCATTTATATCTAATTCAGGTATAGTTGTCGTATTAGTATCATTTTCATCTGAAGAAATTGAAATATCAAATTCGAAATCTGAATTTGATGAATTATCATAATTATTATTATTACTATTATTTTCATTATAAGTATACTCATTGATAAATCGATTATTATTATTATTATTATTATTATTATTATTATTATTATTACTAATGATATTTTCGTTATCTATAAAGGAATCATAAATAATATCATCTTGATAATTCCTTGGTAACTGTGTATGATCTGTTCCTCGTAAAGATCTGCCTGACCTACTAGATCTTCTTAAACGCATATTTCTACTATCTAAGTTTCTATTCTGTTGCATAATAGAATAGTGGATATATATATATATATATATAATTTGAATATAATTAGAAAAACCTCTAACGATATAAACATATATTCGAATATTGTTAATCACTCCTTCTTATCATGATCGTCATATAATATAATGCAGTAATGCAATATTGCTATGTTATATAGAGTACTATAGAAATTATTGACCGAGTGAAATTTGTGCATGTGACAAAATCAAATTATCTATAAATATTTAAAGACAAACCACCTGTACACCAGAGAAGAAACAAATAAATTTTTTTTTTCAATTGTTATTTAACCGGGCTGTGCAACATGCTTTTTTTTTTGAGAAACTGGTGTGTTTGGGTCGATCGACGCTTTTTTTCTTTTTCTTTTCCATGCACTTTTTTCCCCACTTATGTAGTAATTTTTGTAATAATGAATTTCTATTCGTTTGTTTGCAGAGTTTGCTTTGTGAGGGAGAAAACTGCGCTTTTAACATGTTAACAACACTTTTAATAAACAAGTCTGAATGTTAGATAGGTTTATCACTTTATTATTATTTTAGTACATTATTTATATAGACTTATATATTTATAATACAAAAAGTAACAATTAAAATGTCTGGAGGTCCTGTTCCTGTCTGGAAAAAATATACAACTGGTTCTACCGGTATTTGGGAAACATTTAGAAAATGGGCAACTTTAGTACCAAATAGATCATCAGGTAATCCTTATGTTCCATATTATCGTGTTCCATCACCATCAAGTGAAAAACATATTTATAAAGATCCAAGAACTTTCCCAGCTTCTGATATATGTGGAAATGATTATTTTGCAAGAGATAATAGAAGAAATCATCCACGTATTTCAACTTTTGATCAATCAAAAATTGGTGGTTTATTAAAATTAGGTAATTCAACAAATTCAAGATTACCAAAAGGTGATGAAGGTGTTAAACAATTAGCAGTTTTAAAAACTGAACCTGTTAAACTAGTTGAAGTTTTAAGATCTGCTCCAAAAAATGTTATATATGGTGAAATTTTAGGTAAACAAGGTGAACCAATTGTTGCTCCAAATTTAAATAAAAAATTTACTATTAAATTATTAACTGAAGAAGAACATGGTATGTATAGTGATGATTATCCATGTAGAATCTTTAAAGCAACTGCTTAAATAATTTGAAAAGGAGAGTAATAATAATAAAAAAAAAAAAAAAAACATTTCTTTATTTATTTATTTGTTTATTTTATTTAAAGTTTCTTATTTTTTATTTTATATAAAAGAACAATATATATTCGTCAATCATTCATTTCATTACATTACCTTATTTTAGATTATTTTTTTTTTATTGTTATAATTAATTATCTTTTTAATAATATATATAGTATCTAATTTAACCTTTAATTATTATTTAAACATGACCTATCAATATCAATATCATAACCTTGTTTTTCAGCCATTAATTGATGATGAACAATATCATCACTCTCCCATGGATATGCAATCCAACAATCTGGTGTTTCACGTGCTGAAATATAATGTCCTTCTTTTGCAATACACTCAGGTAATAAAGCTCTCTTTTCTTTTAATTTATTATGTAAAACAAACATATAAAAATCTGTCTCTAGTTTATTATTTGGTGATTGTTTAATTGCATCTTTAATTAATTCATTAATTGCATAATGAATTGTTGTACGTGAATCATCAACTTCATCAATAACTAATATTTTTTTACCAACTAAATCAATATTACAATCTTTATAATCAATCCATTGAATTCTTTTAACACCAGTTTTACCAACTTCTTCAATATCATCACCTTTAGTTGCTAAATCTTCATATAATGATAATATAATTGCAAAAATTCTTTTAGATGATTCTCCAGGTTTTTTTAAAAATGTACGTAAAATACGTGCAGGTATAAATCCACCACCACCAATTGCAATTATAAAATCAATATTTAATTCAAGAATTTTTGGTGCAATTTCTTGACATAATTGATGAATATGATTATATGATATATAAATTTTTTCTTCGTTACTCATTTTGTTAAAATTGATTGTTAATTGTTAATTGTTGATTGTTGATTGTTGATTATTAATATTGTTTTTTTAATAGTTACAAAATAATTAAATTAATAATAAAAATAAAAATAATATTAAGATCAATTTATTAAAATATAAATAAAAGAAATTTATATCAAGAAGGAGAGATTACAGAAGAAGAAGAACAAAATTCTGTTTCTTTATCAATTCTTGTTTTCTTTATCTTTAAAATAAATAAAGTTCAGAAATAGAAAAGAAAAAGAAGAAAAAGAAGAAAATTTTTTTATCCTCGGTTGCAATCTGAAAATAAACAATAATTACGCGTATAGATTAAACATTCAGTTGACATATTTGTTATCTTAATTATCATTTATTTATTAAATTTATTTACTTATTTATCTAGGTGTTACTAACATTCTCTTTCAGCAAATGAATTGATCATACCAACACAACTTTCTTCATATTCTTTACAAATAACATCACCATCTTTAATAAATGTATTTGCTTGAACTAATTGTTTACGTGGTAATTTTTTCTTTAAAATAATATCACGGAATTTTAATAAATCATCTGGAATTGTGGTTTGTTTAATATAAAATTTTGAACCATTTTTAACATCACCACTACATTTATAAACATGTAATTTATTTAAAAATTCTCCAATACTTTCTTGACCAATTGATTCAATTTTACTTCTGTCAATTTCAATTGTTAAATCACTAAAATCTTCTTTACTATATTTTAATTTAACAAAATTATTACCTGCATCTAAATAATTCTTCAAAATTGCATATCTAGCTTGACAATGAGCTTGACCCCATTTTTGATGTTTTGGATCATAAAATTCCATTGATAATAAACCTGCACGACACATTGAAATATACATAATATAAATTATATCATCTTGTTCCTTTTTAGTTTTATAACCAAAAATTTCAAGTAATTTCCTATTTGTACCTAAAAACATTGCAACTGATTCAGCTCTACATTCTTCATAAGATCCTGCAATTGAACCAAATTTTGAACCCCAAGTTTCACCTTTTTTATAATATGTTTCAATTGGTTTATTATCTAATCCTAAAGGTGGTGATGATTTATCAAAATTAAAATTTCCATTATCTAGTTCCATCATTAATTTACCAGTACCATGACCTAATAATTCATGAATACCAACTTGAACTTCAAATGCTTCAACTCTATATTTTTCATATAAATCTTGAATTTCATCACTAATAAATGAAACAGGTTCTTTACTTGACTTTGCACTTAAAACATTACCTAATGAAACATTTTTAAATCCAATATTAATTCTAATTTTATCATAATTTGGTATATTAATACCAGCTGGACAACCAGATCCTGCAAATGTTAAAACTTCTAATGATGTAAAATCAGGTGGTGTAAAAACATCCTTTTCATAATTCTTATCCCATGGTAATTCATTAATAAATTCCTTTGCATTTGAAACTAATTCACCAAATTTAGCAGTTCTTTCTTTATTAACCATTGCAACTAAACATTCCCATTCACCTTTTGTACCTAAATAATCTCTATAAGTTTCAATAAATCCAATATTTGTTTCAACTGTTGGCTTAATATCTTTAACCCAATGAATTTGTGATTGATAATGACAATTCATTGAACCAGTCAAAAATGAAACAATATAATTTTCTAACATTTTAACTTGATTTTCATTTGCTGCATATTTTTTAGCTAGTTGTAAATTTTCAACAATTTTATTAAATTCTTTTGAATGATCACCAAATTTAAATGTTAATGAAGCATCTCTACCATCATTAATTTTAAAATTAATTTTATCAGGGTAATAACCAGTTGAATTTGAAATAAATGAACTTGCAACATGAACAATAAAATTTAAATCATCAATTTTTGAAACTCTAATATTTTCTGGCATAATACCATGTTTTGCTAGTGCAAAATCAATTGCTTCACCTTCAATTTTAGTTACAAGATTTAAATAATAACCTGAAACATGACCATCTTCAGGTGATCCTAACATTGAAATTTTATCATCTAATGAATAAATTGAATTTTTAATTAATTCAAAAGATTTTGATATTTCAGAATTATTAATTGAATTAACTAATAATTGAAATTCATCAATTGAAATTCTTGGTATAAATTTACTATCACCAAATGATTTATAATTACCTAAATTTGCTAAAATTTGTGATGAATATTCTAAATATGATTTAACAATTTTTGAATCAATTGATTTAAAAGAATTTTCATAATCACCCTTAACTTCATTATGAATTTTTAAGATTAAGTCAAAAATTTGTTCACTTTCAGGTGAAACAGATCTTAAAACAGCTCTTGAACCCCAATGACCAGCTTTTGAAAAATAATGTGCATATAATTTCTCCTTTTGAGTTAATTGATCGAAATACTTTTTTGCTGATAATTTTGCAATTGGTGCATCTTTATCAGCAAGGAATTGAGTTGAATCAAAATTTGATTTTAAACTTGCCATATCTCTTTTAAAAATAAATTTATTAGATTTTAACAATTGTTTTGATGATTTATTAAATAAAAAAGAATTCTTCATATAATAGAATAAATGGAGGGGAAAATAACAAAGTTAAATATTTTGAAACTCTATAAATTACGTGATTTAATGGTTCTTTCTAAATGAATAACCAAATTGAAAGATTGTGGTCTAACTCAATTGAAGATGGCAAATTACTCTAAAACTGCAGAAGCTGTTGATAATCGACTTGCGTATGAGAGTGGAGTAGTGCGTATTTACTATTTACCTAACAAACTACTAACGTTTATTATGCGTAAAATGTTTATTTATTGTTTTATATGTATTTTTGAAATAATTGATATCCTTCTGATCTGAAAGGACAAGGAATAATATTTATAATGGAAAGACATCCACAGAATAAAGTTCAGGATGATTTATATGATAAGATGATAGACAATCTAAAAGAATTAAATGCTAATGTTGAACGCATGAATCAATTGTTATCTGAGACTAATAAAACTAACGAAACTGCTGTTTTAGTAAGTCAACTCAATTCATCTTACTTAGATAGCATATCTTTTCAAATTGATTTACAAAGAAAAGAAAATGAAAAAGATAAAAAAGAAAATTAAATAGCAAACAGTAACGATGAGTAACTTGCCAACAATCTTACAATGTAAAATTTGAAATTAATTTAAGCTTGTTTTATTAGAAATATGTATATTATACACAATTATTTAATTATTTAACTATTCATAATATGAATATATAAATTTAATAAAGTAAAAAAGAGACACCGAAGTTGTATAATATGGAAGTATATTATATATATATATATGAGGATTAACATAAAGTTGACTGTAGAAATTTTTTTTGTCTTTCGTTTTATAAATTGATCATTTTGTAAAGCTATTTTATTCACTATTATTTTGGAAGTAAGTTGAATCTCTTCTTCAAAGTAACTCTTTGTCTTGAGAATTTGTCATCTGGAGAGAATCTAGCTGGATGTGCAGATTTGGTGATTTCGCCGGATTCGGTGACTTTCTTTAAAGTATAAATTCTCTTTCCATCAGGACCAAGGGTGTACATCAAATGCATGTTGTGTTGTCTCTTGTGTATCTAACTTAACAGAAGCAAAGACCAGCTTTCCAGTACCACAAACGTTGCCTTCCACTGAAAAAGAGCAAAAAATAAACCAAAATAAAAATAAAAAATAAAAAAAATAATGAAAATTTTCAGACAGAAAAAAAAAAAAGAAAAAAAAAGGCTGGCATGCCGCTTACGTCAGCAAACTTGAAAATCGTGCCAGCAAACATTTCATTCATTGCTTACTGGATTGTTTTACTATCTGAAGATCAGTAGTAACTGTTACTTCCTGGACGTTATCTTCAACATAATTCACAGTTAATTAAATATAATAGAAATATTAAAATATTAGATATAAAAATGTCCAATGATATCTTTTCGGATTTGTTGAAATCATCTGGTGCAGCATCAAATTCTTCGAAAATAGATGAAAAAAATTTATCATTGAATCAAAGATTGCAATTTAATGGTAATAATAACAATAATAATGGTAAAAAGAATGATGGATTAGACTTGGAATTTTTAGATAGTTATGTTTCTAACATATCATCAACTTCAACTCCACCTTTACCAAATACCAAATCAAATAATTCAACTAGTAATTTAGATATTGATGATTTATTATTTTCAAATTCCAATAATAGACAGAATATTACCTCCAATAATAATCAACAAATCAACCAATCAAGTTTGAATTTAAATAATACAAATTTATTAGATGATTTTTTTGGTCAACCAATTTGCAAAAACGATAGTACATTGGCTACCAATAATAACACGAATAATTCTAATAATACTGATAGCACTACAACGGCAACTCCACATACTAATACTGCTATGAAACAAACACAGACTTTTACATCATCAATCAATGAAAAGAAAAATAATTCAGTTACAGAATTAAAAGATGGTGCATTGGCTGAATTGTTAGATATGGGATTTCCAATAGAAAAGGCAACTATTGCATTAGAATCGACTTCAAGTGGTTATGATATTAATGCTGCATTATCTTATTTAATGGAACAAGCTCATAATTCTTCAAAACAAGCGAATCGTAATAATACTAATACTAGTGTTGATGTTTATGAATATGATGATTTAAATAAAATTGTTAATAATTTATCAAAAGATATTATGTCTACTGCTTCATTTTTATTTAATTCTGGTAAAAAGAAAATTCAACAAGGTGTTGAAATTTACAAACAACAGAAATTTGATAGTAATGATGGTAAACCAATTTGGATGAAAAATCAACTTAAATATAAAGCAAATTCAATGAAACTTCCAAATAATGGTAATTACGATGAAGAAGAGGAAGAAATGGATCAAGAGACAATGAAAATTTTAATTCAACAACAAAGAATGAGAGATCAAAATTTGAAAAGGGAAAAAGAAAGGAATTTCGATTTATTATCATCTGCTAGTAATAATAATAATAGTAATCCAAATAATAATCAATCAAGTAGATCACATTCAAGAATATCTTCAGTTGATTCAAATTCCAGAATTAATTTACAACAAAATGTTCCTGCAAATACATCATCTAAATCTTCAAAACCAGTTGATGAGATATATAAATCATCAGCTCGTCATAGGTTAAATAGAAATATCGAACAATCTCCCCTAACATCTAACAAGCGATCACAAAATATACCTTCATTAATAGAAACATCAACTTCTGACTTACTGAACTCTACATTGCCATCACAATCACCATCACCATCGGCATCGGTATCGGTATCGGCATCATCACTAACTAATTCATCATTTAAAATTCCACCATTAAATTCAGCCCAAAAACTATCATTCACAACATCAAGAGAAATTGCACAAGAAAAATTTAAAGCTGGTGATTATACTTCATCGTTAGAAAATTATTTATCTGCTACTAATGTAATTCCAATTGATCATCCATTTCAAATTATTTTAAGTTCAAATATTTCATTAGTTTATTCAAAATTAGGTAATCCAAAAGATCAATTAATAACATCAAATAAAGGACTTGAATTAATTTCAAAATTAACAAATAATTTACTGGTTAGTAAATTATCAACAATTAAAATTGAAGATAATAAAAATCTAAAATTTTTTTGGATTAAATTAATGACAAAACGTGCAGAATCACTTGAATTTACTGAAAAATGGTTAGATGCTAAAAATTCATATGAAAAATTAATTAGTGAAGGTGAATCAACAAAATCTATAATGGATGGTAAAAATAGATGTTTAAAAGCTTTAAATCCTGTTAAAAAACCAATTAAAAAATTAGTTTCAAAAGAGGTTTTAGCATCAAATGCAATACCAAAAAATAGTGAAATTTTGAAAAATGTTAAAGAATTAAATAAAAAGAAAGAAATTGAAGATGAAGAAAAATTTAAGTTACATGATAAAGTTGAATTAAAATTAGATAATTGGAGAATGGGTAATAAAGATAATATTCGTGCATTAATTTGTAGTTTAGATAATATATTATGGCCTGAATTAAATTGGAAACCAGTTAAATTAACAGATTTAGTTTTAGATAATAAAGTTAAAATTTATTATATGAAAGCAGTTGCAAAAACTCATCCTGATAAAATTAATAATAATGAATCAACTGAAAATAAAATGATTGCAAATGGTGTATTTATAACTTTAAATGAAGCATGGGAAACATTTAAGAAAAGTAAAGGTATGTAATTGTATTATATATTTATATAATAATTAATTAATTAAATAGAATATTTATATTCAATTATTTATGGATATAACGGCATAATATTTGGAATTGGACCAATTGGTGTAATTCCATGTGGATTAATTTGTGGATGAGATTTTGTATAATGAAATTTAATATGATCAAAATCTGTGGTTGATTTAAAAGCATCATTTTTCCAATATAAATTTCTTAAATAACGATGAATATGAGGATAATCATGTCTAATCATTTTAATATTACATTTAAAATGTTGATAATAAACTGGATCAAATCTTACTAATGTTGTAAATAATCTAATATCAGCTTCTGATAATTGATTACTGACTAAGAATTCTTCACATTTATCATGTTTAGTTTTTAAAATATTTTCCAATTTATCAAGATGTTTAAATAAATTTGTGACTTCAGATTCATAAGGTTCTTGTTTAGTTGCAAATCCAGCTTTATAAACTCCATTATTAATAAAAGGATAAATCCAATCATTTAATTCATCAATTTCAGATTTGTAATTTTTTGGATAAATATCAATATCTGCAAATTCTTTTGGTAATAAATCATTAAATTCAGTATTAAACATTCTAATAATTTCTGAACTTTCATTATTAACAATTGTTTCTAATTTCTTATCCCATAAAACTGGAACTGTAAAACGACCTTCATAATTTGGATTTGCCTTATAATAAATTTCTTTAATTCTTTTAAATCCATAAAATGGTTCAATTGATGAACCTTTTGCAGTTGTTTTAATTTCATCCTCAGTTGCAAATCTCCAGCCATTATTATCCATATGCCAATGAACAACTGTAACTCCAATTATACTTGTTAAACCTTTGATAATTCTTGTAATTAAAGTTCTATGAGCCCAAGGACAAGCTAATGATACATATAAATGATATCTATTTAATTCAGGTAAATAAGGACCATCTTTTGAAATTTGATTTCTAAAAACAGAATCTAATCTTTTAAATTCACCATTTTCATTTGCAAATTTTTGAATTTCAACTTTACCTGACATTTTCATTAATTCAAATTATCTTTTAATGAGATACTACTATTGTTTCCTTTCCTTTACTTTACCAATTATCCAATAGACTAAGTAGTGTACTAAATTGTACAATTGTAAAAGGATAAAAGTAACAATTGTACTCCTTTTAAAATAAAATCCCACATCCCACATTTCCTTTCCCTATCAATTGATTTTTTTGAAAACAATGTCTCACTCATTTTTCACAGTTAGATGATTACTAATACATAGTAAATTTTCAATTTTTTCGGAGTTGTTGTTAATTTTACAAACACAGGAGCGGTAACTTTTCATAACTAGTTATTATTAATAATTAATTATGTGAATTTTATCTTTATTTATTTGGCATGAAATCCGTCAAATCGAATGCAAACGATACTACTATATTAGGTATTAGTTTATAATAATCAGCCAAATAATAATATGCTTTCCTCATTTTTTGAAAAACACAAAAAATAGTAGTATTCTCGCAAATTAAGGGACTAATTATAGCCATTTTTAATTATTTTCGTTTAAGGAAACATTTAATTGTTGTAGATTTAAATTTGATTTAAATTTCACTCAATTATTTTGTACTGATTATAAAACTTTAAATAATTTTTGAAATTCACTAGACATACATCTTGCACGTGTAGTACTTAAAATATTATTAAGATATTATTACAATAACAATAATAATGATAATAAATACCAATTTTGTACTTTTCTTAGTTACTTTTATTTATTTGGTACCTATGATTTGCAAATATCGTTTTATTAAAATTATTAATGAGAAAGGAGTTTTTCTTCGACATTTACCGACTTCTTACCGACTTATTATTCCTTATTAGGTATTATTTATGTGTTATATTTAAGCTTATTTCAGTTTTACAAAATAAACAGTTTAATCTTTTACTTTTTGAAGTTTAATTGTACCCCCATGTGTATGAATCAAAATAAATTATTAACCGAATTCGTTTTTAATTCACTCATAAGTTTCTTTAATAATTAGTACTTGATAACGATAAAAAATTAAACTAAAATAACAAACTTTTTTTTTTTTCAAATTTGAAAAAAAAACTTTAGCTAAGATTGATAACGAAAATTCAAAAGAAAAACTATTTAAATAAGTTCAATTTCGTCTTTTTTTTTCTTTGTTAATTTTAAAATCTTTAAATGTTTTTTTGTTTCTTTGATAAGTAAGAAAACAATAGAAAAGAAGATTATATATTGATAAATATATTATTTATATCAAAATGCTTTTAATTACTTCTATTATTTCAATTTTAGCATCCGTTGTAAATTGTGTTCCTCTTGAAATTTATTCAAATGATATTACATTAACAAATTCGGATACTGACTGGTCGATTCCATTATTATCAGATGATGCAATTGTTAATTCAACTTTAGATATCTTTACTAAAATGCAAAATTCAACTGATGTTGATCAATGTACAAAATGTCAAAGTAGATTAGTTTATGGTAAATCATTAGCAATGACAAGACCTGATTTAATTCCAACAATTTTTGAAAAATGGTGTGTTATTCAAGGTGAACTTTCTGCTTCAAAATGTAATGCTAAATTTCATAGAACAACAGTTGCAAATTCCTCAACTGGTTCAAATTTTGCTGATATGTTATCTTTAATCAATCCTTTATCAATTGATGCAGAATATTGGTGTTATTATCATTCAGCAAAAGATTGTGAACTTCCAACTACTCCTAATGTATCAATTGCTTATCTTTGGAATAATACTAGACCTGAAAAAGCAGATAATATTTTAATTCCAGGTAATGAAACAATTAATGTTTTACATATTTCTGATTTCCATCTTGAATTAGATTATACTGTTGGTAGTGAAGCAAATTGTACAACTTCAATGTGTTGTACACCTCATTCAAAAACTCCAATTGATTCAGTTTCTTCAAATCAAACTTCAGTTTATGATTTATATACTGCTTTATTCGAAGGTTCTTATTATGATCTTGATGGTACTTATCATAAAGGTGAAAAATTAAGTTCTTTAAATAATATCTCTGTTCCAGCAACAACTTTTGGTAATTATGAATGTGATGCTCCAGAAGTTTTAATTAATTCTTCATTATATTCAATTGCTGATTACCAAGACAAAAATAATATTTCATTTGATTTTGCTATTTTCACTGGTGATTTAGTTGATCATGATGAAACTAAATATACTAGTTTTGAATTATCTGTTGAAGAAGAAACAATGATCTTTAGAGATATTAAAAATACTTTTAAAAACTTACCACTTTATCCAGTTTTAGGTAATCATGATACCTTCCCATATGGTCAATTGGCTCCACAAAAAACTGGTTTCCATAATAAATTTGATTGGAATGTTGAATTATTATCAGAAATGTGGATGGATTATGGTTGGATTGATTGGGAACAAGCTCAATATGCAAAAACTCATTATGGTGCTTATTCAGTTAATTTAAAAAATGGTTTAAAAGTTCTTTCATTCAATACAAATGCTTGGTATCAATCAAATCAATATGCTTATATTAATAATGTTGAAGATCCTGATTATTTTGGTATTTTTGAATTTCTTGTTAGTGAATTATTAGAATCTGAAGAAAAAGATCAAAAAGTTTGGTTAAATTTCCATGTTCCACTTTCAAATACCGTTATTCCAACTGCTGCAAAATTATTTGCTGAAATGCTTCAAAGATTTTCACCATACACAATTACTGGTATTTTTAATGGTCATACTCATAGAGATGAATTTAATATTTTATATAAAAATAATAATGGTTCCATTTCAACTAAACAAATTGAAGATGCTGTTAATATGGTTTGGATTACTCAAGCTGTTACTCCATGGGTTGAAAATAATCCAGCTTGGAGATATTATAAAGTTGATACTGAAACTTTCCAAATTATGGATTCATTAAATTTCTTCACTCGTTTGAATGAAACCTTTGCTTCTGATGATGAACCTGTTTGGGAATTTGAATATTCTGCAAGAGATGCTTATGAAATTGACTGGCCTGAAACTGCACCATTAAATGCAACTTACTGGCACTTAGTTTATGACAAAATTCGTACCAATGCTACTACTTTACAAACCTATGAAAATTACGCAAAGAGATTTTCACCTTATGTTAAGGATTGTTCTGAAGGAAATGTTTGTTCTTGGGATATTTGTTATGTATCATCTTTCACTACAGAAGAATACGAAGCTTGTATGAAAGAAAATAAGGACTACAAAAAAGGTTCTTAATTTATTTTCTTTTAGTAGTTTCCTTTGAATAATAATTTTTGTTATCACTTATTATCGTTACTTATTAATTATTGTTTATTTGAATTATATATTGTTTTGTTTGGTGCAAATCGCATATTGTTGATTCAAACCTTTTATTTATTCTTTTTATATTCTATCGTTATTGTTTAATAAAATACAAGTCTATATGACATTTTAAACGAAATAGATACAGTAAAAATAAAGAAGCACACAATACTCCGAAGTGACTGATAAGCAAAATGCCTCGATTAATATTTACTGTGGATATATTATCCGAAATTATATGAAGTAAGGCATTATCCGCGGAGAATAATACCCGAAAATATGGCTAGTTACAGAGTTTAAATTGTAATAATTTTTATCATTCAGCGTATAAATAATCTGGCATTTTCATATAGTTTGATTAAAATTAATATAAAAAGCAACAAAAATCATTTACTGTCTGTATATATTGTATTTTTTCAAATGATTTTGTTATTGATATTTAATCTACGGAACCAAGATTGAATATACTAAATAATGACTGTTCAAGAAGTTAATTCTAAAAAGTTTTGGGAAGTTGCTGACCATAAACTCGGTTTTTTCGGTGCTCAATTTATCAGAGAAATTATAGTTAAATCTGAAGGTGTTTATGTTATTACTAATGATGGTAGGAAAATTTTGGATTTCACCTCTGGTCAAATGTCATGTCTAGTTGGCCATTGTCATCCTGAAATAAACAAGGTTATCGCGGACACAGCTTCAACTATTGATCACACTCTTTCAGGTATGTTAACTCCACCTGTTATTGAGCTTGCTGATAAGCTTACCAACTTATTACCAGAAGGCTTAGACAGAGTTTCTTTTTTAAGTACAGGTGGTGAAGCAAACGAATACGCTATCAAACTAGCTAAATGTGTTACTGGTAAATTTGAAGTTGTAGGATTATCACTTTCTTGGCACGGAATGACTGCTGCTGCTAATGCTTGCACCTATCAAGCAGGTAGAACTGGTCATGGTCCAATGACACCCGGTTCATTGGTTTTACCAAGTCCTAATTCATATAGATCAATTTTTAGACACCCTGACGGTTCATACGATTGGAAAACAGAATTGGATTATGGTTGGTCATTAATTGATGCTCAAAGTACTGGTTCATTAGCTTGTGTAATTCTAGAACCAATTATGTCCTCTGGTGGTATGCTTATCTTACCAGATGGTTATTTGAAGGAAATGAAGAAACATTGTGAAAAAAGAGGTATGCTTTTAATTGTTGACGAAGCTCAAACTGGTGTTGGTAGATGTGGTAGTATGTTTGCATTTGAGAAAATGGGAGTCACACCAGATATCTTATGTTTAAGTAAAACTTTAGGTAATGGTTTGCCTTTATCTGCAGTCATTACAAGTGATGCTATCAATCAAAAAGGTAAGGAAAATGACTTTTTGTTTTATACCACTCATATTAATGATCCAATTCCTGCAGCTGTTGGTTGCAAAGTCTTGGATATTGTTGTTCGTGATAACTTGGTGGCAAATTCTTATGCTAGAGGTAAGCAATTTGGTGATGGTTTGATTAAATTAATGCAACAATTCAAGGCAATTGGCGATGTCAGACAAATAGGCTTGATGATTGGTTTAGAGATTGTTAAAGATCGTGCAACAAAAGAAAGTGACCCAACTAAGGCTTCAGAATTAGCTAAATGTATGATGAAAAATGGTTTGAATGCAAATCTTATTGCTGTTAAAGCTTTTGGTGGTGTTTTTAGAATGGCTCCTCCTATTTCAATAACAGAAGAAGAAATTGATAAAGCTCTGCAAATTATTAAAATATCATTTGAGGAAGTTTATAACTAGTTAATACATTATATAAAATCTTCATGTTTTTTGGTTACTATGTTTTTGATTTATGTAATAAAAGTAAAGAGTTATTTATAGCTTTAAAAGAAAGATCCTAGAAGAATAAATTCTAAAAGAATAGAAGAAAAGATATATTAATACATTAATGCATAGTTAAATATATAATTTAAAGATACAGTAGCTATCGATAATAAAAAATATATCCTACATCCAATTTTGTTCTACCTAAATGATAAAAATTCAATTTATTATTATAAAATGATTTTTTATTACAACACTACTTAGCTTGTTTCAAAGAGACATTGTCTGATTTTAGTAACAATTAATTTGCAATATTAAACATGACAATCTTCTTATACCCTTGTACTGCATCATAGAGATCAGTTTCTGTAACAAATTCTTTTTGTGTATGAGCAACTGATATAGATCCTGGACCATATAGGTATTTTTTGATATTTAAATGTTTTAGATAAGGCATATCTGTTGCATAAGAACATGCAATAAAATCAAATCCCGGAACATCGTAAGATAGATATTGCGGTGGTAAAAATTGAATAATTGTCATTTTGGAATGTTCTGTCTTAAAAAGATTTTGAACATATTCTAAAATTTCAGTTTCATTTGTAGCAACACGTATATACATTTGTGCTTTTACATAGGCAGGAATTATATTTGCAGCAGTACCTCCCTTGATTGTACCTATATTAACTGTAGTTGGGCCCAATAAATCAGAATATGGCAAATCAGTATTTAAAAGAATGTCTAGTTTACGAACTAAAAATTCGATTGCACTAAATCCAAGTTCTGGATAACCTGAATGACTTTCCTTTCCCCAAACTTCAACATCAAAGCGAAAATTACCCTTATGTCCCTTACTTAACTTATTCTCAGTTGGTTCACCAAGAATTGCAGCCTTAGACCAAGTTACATTTAAATATTCAATTGCATCTTTCATTCCAATTCCATCATATTCTTCTCCAATAACAAACAATAAGGAAATGTCACCTTCGCCAATAATACCCTCATCCCAAAGCTCAAAAAAAGCAACAATTTGACTTGCAGCAGATCCTTTTGCATCACAAGCACCACGAGCATGTATTTCTTCACCAATTTCATGGTAAGGAATGTGTCCATCTTGATTTGTATCTATATGTGAAGATAAAACAATTTTGGTGTCTCTTTGAGATCCCATATATGCATAAATATTATGTCGTGATTTTCCACTGATGCTGTGAGATTTATCTTCAACAAGCTGAAACTCAACTGTCATACCTTGGTCTATTAAAATTTGTCTTAACCATTGCATAACTTCATATTCGTAACCAACAGTTGAATCTATCTTAACCATTTCTTTTAATAAATCAACAACATTACATCTTTCTGGTACTCTATTTAAAACATTTAAATTTTTTTCCTGTTTATAAGGAAAATTTAAATCAATAAAAGAACTTACAACACCAACTATTTGCAGGTATAAAAGCAAAATAATAGCTCTGGAACTTCCTAATATCAACATCTTTATGTTTTTAGTTTTGTATTGGTGTCTTGTAGTCTATGAATTACTAAGAAGAAAGAAAATGAGACTGAAGTTGAAAGTAAGAAATGGGTAACTATGTGAAACTTTATATTTTATACTCACATAACAAGTTATATTTTTATCGGATATATTTTCCGAAGTACATACTAATTTGTTATCCGAAAACAATAAGCGATCAAAGATAAGGAAATTTGAATTTTTAGTGGAGAGCGTTTTAAATTAATATTAAAAATTAATGTACGGCAGAAAACCAGAACAATTATTTCTTTTTTTGCTTTATCCGCAAAATATAGCATTTTCTCACAAATTTTGTGTTATACTAAATTTATTATAGTATATAACTAGATAGGAAATATTTATAAGATATATATATATATATATATATATATATTGATTTACAAAGGTGTTTAATTGGATTTAGAATTAATCAAAACCACAAGCATCTTCTGAACCAAAAAAATGTGAATTTAACTCGTCGCTTGATAGCTATTTGGAATCGAACAGAAATACATAATCAATTATCTATGTTTTTTTTTCCAGCAAAATAAGCAATCTGTAATGTAGAATTTAGATTGAAAAAGATATCAGTAATTAATAAAACCGTTAAGATAATATTTTGACACCAGTCACGGGATATTCTAATTTCTCAAAATTCGATTTATCATTTTTCAGTATTAGATAAATTAGGTGTACTTGGATATTCTTTTTCTGTCTTCGAATATGAAAAATTTCATTCCTGGAGAGCAAACTTAGATCATCGCAATTAATTGGTTTTAAATAAAAAGTAGAAGTTTTCAATATTATAACTTAATTTTTTTTTCAGAAAAAATACCATTAGATCATTTGCTATACAATCAATATATTTTCTTCTTATAAATTTTATTTTTTATTCTTAGAATTTTTGTTGTCCCGTTTTAAAGCTCTAACTGAACTACCCTTGAAGTCAGAATCATATGCATTACTAGTTATTATCCGGTTGAGAACTGTACCCATATTCTCAAATTGAAACATTTTTTTATCAACGTTATTATCGCCTCTATTCATCATAAATTCTCTTACTATAGTGATATCTAGAAAGGCAAGAATTGCGTCAACAATTAAACCGAACATAGAAGGTACATAATCATCAATAATCAGAGCCTTTTCAATAAGATTATCATCATAACCATTATTAACGGCTTTAAATACTTTTTTTTGATCATGGTGACTTCCTCTATATTAGAAACAAGATTATAGTTATTATTAATTTGTGCTGGAAGATCAAGACCTTGACCATTACACAAAAAAAATTCAAAACAAAATTTATTAAAGAAGGTAAAGTTTGATTTCTTAAATAATATGTTCAGACAATTGAAAGTAACAGGATCTGCCTTATTTTAATCAATACTGCCAAAAGTTAAATGTATCCTAGATTGGTGAGTTCGACTCAATTGTATGAGTAAAGCACCGATAGAATTAGCACTTACGCATGGTACCCCCTATTCTCATAAAATTGAGAATAAAATCAACCCCGTCTTAAAATAATTCACGTTTAAGTTTATTTAGCGGCAAAACATCAAGAACTGTAGTAAGTGATTTCTTTTCGATAGTTCCTACAACGAATTGTTTTTAAAAAAAACTAATAATTTTGGATATATCGAATCTCTAATGAAACTAATTGAGTTATCTTGTTAGTTGAAATGTGGGGTTTTCTTTTAAAAAGTTTATATAATCATCATAAATGTACTATAATTCATTATATATATGGAATGATCCATCTTTTGATGGCATAACATATTAATTTTTCAATTGTTATAGAAATCGTTTAAATTTTTCAGACGCCCTTGACATAAAATTTTATTTATAATTTTTTCTTAAATTCGCTAGATTTTTCACATGTAATTGGAAATAAATAAATACTAGCGATATCGACGCACCGTTGCTGAGCAAAGCCGAACGTTGAAAAGAGGGACAAGAAAATATTATGGAAAATGTTAGGGATACAAAATCAGAAATTTCAAAGAAATATTAAATGAAGCAAATATTAAGTAGATATAAAAAAAATAGTAGGTAAAAGAAGTTTTTTTTAATATTTAATAAAAATATAAATTAAATGAAGTAATAAAAATTAAGTAAAAAATAAAAAATTCGTGCACTCATAAAGTGTATCTAAAATAAATGTTCTCTTTTGAAGTAAGATCAGTAAATTCAATATTCTTTGGAGCAACATACTTGTCTCCCAATTCTTCTGCTTTTTTATCTCTTGATTTATTATCTAATAAGCAAATAAAATAAATAGAATAAAAGCAAAGTGCAGCTACAGAAAGACAAACAACAATTGTAATCTTTGCAGGAACATAATGAGGTGAATCTTCTGAACGGAATGTTTGTGGACCAACCAAAGAACCAACACAGTAACCAATTAGATAAACAGATGTAACGGTAATTTTCTTTGTATAACCAGGAATGTTAGAAGCAAAATATGAGAAACTACCAATTGGACCAATTTGCATTAAACCTAATAAATAATAACCTGCAAGTTTAGTTCCAGTATTTGTTCCAAATGCTAACATACATGCAAATGCAATACAAATAGTAATAACTATTGCAGAAGATAATAATCTTGGTAAATTAAATCTTTGAATAATATAAGCTAATACTGGTAAACATAAAAATTCAACAACACCTTGTGGGGCACCATAAAGTAAGGAGTCCTTAGAGGAATAACCTAAATCTGTATTTAATAAAATTGAACCAAATGATGAAAGTGCTGAGTTTGGAATATTAAATGCTACTGCATAAATAAAGAAAACATATGTTATTGGATCTTTTGCAGCCTCCATAAATTGTTCTCTTTTCCAAATTTTATTACCAAAACCTTGATAATTTTCTCTAATTCTTTCAACCACCATTCTTCTCTCCCTTTCGTTTAAAAACCATGCTCCACTTGGAGTATTTGGAATATGTAAAAACAAAATTATAGCAACAACAAATGAAATTAAACCAATAACAATAAATAAAACTTTCCAACCTTCAATTGAAAAACTTTCCTCTCTAATTGCAATACCATAAGCCATCATGTTACCAAAGAACACACCAAATCCGGCAGTTGCTAACCAAAAAGAAACTCTAAGAAATGCTTCTTTCTTTTTGTAATATTGAGATGTAAGTAATGTTGTAAAGACAGACGCAGAAGCTTCTGAACAACCTAAAATTGTTCTTAAAAATACAAATGCAGCATAATTATGATTTGTTGCTTGCATACAAATAATTACTGCCCAAGAAAACATGTATACTGAAAAGCAATTTGATAATGAGAATTTTTGTAATGATAAAGAAGCAAGTGGCTGATATACCAAATATCCAAGGTAAAAACTTGAACCAGTCCAACTGTACATATCACCTGTCATATTCATATCAGTTCTAATTCCCATAACTGCTGCCCAACCATTAGATGCCTTATCAATATAAAATAAGGAATAAAGAAATGAAATAAAAGGAATAAGGTAGAAATCTAATTTTCGAAGAACTTTTTTATCTTCTTCTTCGGTATATGTAAAATCCTTGTTATCAATTGCAAACTGAAGAGCTTCATCCATATGTTTTAAGTCTCCATGAACATTGGTTTCTTCACCTGACGATGAAATAACAGTACCGATTTGAATGTCATCATCAATTTCTTCAACTAAAACTTCTTGTTTTATTTTTTCATCTGAATAAGAAGAACTCATTATTGCAGCTTCTACTTTGGTTTTTCAGTTTAGGTTATCTCTCATAATTTAGATTAAAAGAAATAAATTTAATTTGATAAAAAAAATAGAAATCTTTAAGTTTTTATATTATTTTTATTATTATTTCAAACTGGTTTAGTTACGAAAAGAGGATTTCATAACAACAATTTTATTTTATTCTAAAGATAGCGAGTGGCTTTACTTGATAGCGATAAGTTTTTACCGGAAAATATTATCCGATTAATTTAGTAATAATATGTTGAATAGTTTTCATTTTCACCATTAGTGGGTTATTTTTGGTTTCTCCTTCGCTTAATATTATCCATTTTTAGTTATTATTGTCAGTAATTACTAGGTCATTCAATTGTTGATATCCGAGAAGTATTTTATTCATCTATACAACTCCTTTTCTCTGATCATATAGATAATTTTCTGTAAGTGAATATTTTGATAAGAGATTGATATAAAGCAACTAACATTAATTATTTATAGTTATCTACTCTATTTTATTGAAGCTTACAATAATATATTTTTAACTATTGTTTTGATAGATTATACATATTATAAACTAAACAATCTAAAAATATAAAATTTAATCAACTGACTCATCCACAGATAAGATATATTCAAAAGTAAAAGCAATAATTTGTAAGTGACCATCAAATTCAATATATTCATTGATACCATGTGAATTAGCAGTAACACTTGGCAGAACACCGGGTCTGTATCTGAAAATATGATCTGATAATCTCCAGTACCATCTTGTGTCTGTATTACCAGTACCTAAACCTGGAGTAACAATAATTTGATCTTTTGAATTTGCATATTTTTCTGGATAAGCTAGTTCCTCATAAACATGTCTTGCAGTACCAGCAAAAATATCCCATTTTGAACCATTAACTGGAGTAATTGGAGATGGTTCAAGAACAAAAAGTGGTTTGATTGTCAATAGACCGTTTTCTGTTTTAGGAAAAATAATAGTTTCTGTATTATTTGAATATAAATACTCAACATTTAAACCCAAATTATATTTTTCAGCAATAATTTTTGTATTTTTGACAAATTTATTAAATGAAATTGTGTCATTCTCTTCTATTGCAACTCTTGAATTGATTTTAAGTTCTACAAATTCAGGTAATGCATTAACTTTAACACCACCTTGAATTACATCTAAAGCTTGAGTAGTTTTAATTGAATAACTTGTTAATCTGTCTTGGTTAATATAATTTCTAACATATAAGTTCGCATCTTTATCAACCTGTGATATTAAAATATTTTTTTTTAAAATTTCATCTATATCAAGTGATTTTTC
The DNA here is from genome assembly GCA_030570135.1 of Pichia deserticola. NCBI lineage: Eukaryota > Fungi > Ascomycota > Pichiomycetes > Pichiales > Pichiaceae > Pichia > Pichia deserticola. Next base: position 38,319 of record JAJLVB010000052.1, on the reverse strand, counting down.
AGCTAAACAAACATATTCATAAAATGTTGGATTTTTCTCAGTGAAATATGTGGGAAATTTATCATTTTCAATCTCAACAATTAAATCACCCATTATACCAATTGCAGTATGATCTTGTGGTACAGATGAATGTCCACCTGTTTTATGAATAGTAATTGAAAGATCTAAGTAACCTTTTTCACCAGTACCAATAACAGCTAATGTTGAGTTACCTTGATTCATTAATGAGACTCCACCTTCATCCATTATTGCGTACATTGATTTTGTACCATATAAATCTTCAAGATATTTAGGATTTAAATTACGAACACCCGTTAACTCTTCATCAAAACCATAAGACAAAATAATCGTTCTTCTGGGTTTAAAATCAATCTTGATTAATTCTTCAATTGCTTCCATCTGACCAATTAATAAATTTTTACAATCTGCTGACCCTCTACCATAAATATATTTCCCATCATAAGCTCCAGAAAATGGAGGATAATTCCATTGATTTGATGAATCTTTTGAAATAGGAGATACATCTTGATGTGCCATTAAAAGTAGTGGTTGTAATGACTCATCATATCCTTGCCAAGTATAAACTAAACCATAATAATTAACTTTATCTAATTTAAGAGTTTCATGTAATAATGGGAAATCTTCACGTAATATTTTATGAAAATTATCAAAACGTTTAAATTTTTGTCTGTTATTACTTACATCTTCAGGTTCATCATCATAGCTTGATGTGTCACATTGAATTGCATGAATCATTTTACCAACAGAAATATTTCTATAAGTCTCATCATTAATTATTTTCAATAATAAATCTTTATTTGCTTTAAAATTACTCGGTTGATAGATATCAACAGAGGGACACCTTGGAATCTGATTGAGTGATATTTTATCATTTTCTTTTCTAAAATTTAATAAAAATTGAAATACACCAAAAATTAAAATTAAAATTAAAATTACTGGTTTGTTGAATTTCTTTTGTTCTTTAAATGTTTGTTTCTCCAAAACCATTTTTCTTTCAGCTTACTCACTTGACCGACATGAAAAACTTTTGGTATATTATAAGAGAGTAAAAAATTATACAAAGAAGAATAAAAAGATGGAAAGAACAGGAACACAAATAAGAGTAACTCGTATGACTTTAGTAATTGGTATTAACTCAAAATGGATAAATTATAAAATAGATAAGGATAAAGAGATTAAATTTCCGCAACGTTTTAGTGGAAAAACTTATCCGAAAGTAACATGCAAATTAGGCACGATGAACGGATAACAAAATCCGATTTTTAATCAATTATCAATCAAAATTTTTTGACTTTATTCAGCCGATGTTGTTTCTCATGTGATAAAGAGTTTATTTAATTAACTGAAATTGTGGTTTGAAAATCACATAATGTTCCATGATCAACAATACATTATTAATGCATTATGAGTTCAGTTATATATTATTTGAAAACAAAGAAAAACAATATTTAATCAAGAATTATTTTTATGAATATGTCGAGAGCCGGTGGAAGATGATTAGATTGAATCTCTAATTGTTCTCAAACAAAACAATTTATTAATTTTTTTATCTAAAAAGTTTAATATCTAGAATTATGTTTTGAGTTAGAATTTTGTAAATAGCTCGTGACTGTTACCCAACTAAATATGTAAATTGTTATATCTGTGAAAATCAAATACAAAGGTGATAAATAACGTTAGCAAATATTTTTGAAATAAGAAAAATAATCTTTATAAATATGCTGCCTATTCAAATGTCACTGGACTTTAAAATTTTTTATTACCTAAAATGCTTTTTAACGACATTTGTTTATGATTTATTATGACATATGTCAAAGAAAATTGTTATGGTAGAACATAATTTTTGTTTCCTAAGCTTTCAATTGAATTGTAAATATTATTTTTCAAAATATATAAAAAATGCGATGTATTCTTGTCACAGGAATCTTTCCTATTACACACACATTCCACTCATTATTCGATGTCATTTTATTCCTTACTTATTTTTGTAGGTTCTTTCTTTATTGAATTAAACTTAATAAAATAAATAAAGCAAAATCTATGGTTTGAATAAATGATATTGTTAAAAATATATAAAGTTTATTTATAAAAACGTTTATCAATCAAAAAATTCAGTAATATAGTAGTCATTTTAATTAACAAATATTAAACGATTTCTGACAAAAAATATTAAAGACGCGAGATATAAAAGATAACAAATTTTCTCTTTTCAATAGTTTATCTTTTGGATTTCTATATTTATCTAACATGGTTTTCCTCTTTTAGCTTTAGTCCAAAGCAACACAATGTCAGACATTAAAAAAACATCACGAAAGGAAAAGAAAAGAAGAATTTCTATGGCATGTTTATCATGTCGTAAAAGAAAAGTTAAATGTAATATAAATGAAAAATATCCATGTTCTGCATGTAATTTATTAGAAATGGAATGTGTCAAGGCCACAGTAGATAAGAGAAAAATTAGGTCAGAATCTGAGTGTATTAATAAATTAGAACTAAGGTTGAAAATGTATGAAGAGGAGAACTTACGTATTAGAACACAACTTGAAAGTATTGCACATGCAATGAAGGAACTTTCCAATATAAACAAAACTTTTACAAATCAAGAAAGTGAAGTTATGAATGTATTCAATAAAAACTCATTTGATAAAAGAATTAACGATTGTGTTATACCCTTCGAAAATGTTTCAAATAATTTTAATATCAACATCTATAGAAATAAAGCTACTAATTTAGATGAAAAATATCCTACTCCAATCTGTTTTAAAGGATTTAATAATAGATTTCTTTCTGTTTACGGGCCAACTAGTGTTTTTGATAATATTTCTGTTGCAAAATCAAAGGATTACAAGGAAATGGAAGAAATTTGCATGTTAAAAATGAATTCTAATATATCTGAATATATCAAATTATTTTTCAGATGGCAATATCCTGATATACATATATTTATTTTTCGAGAGGCATTTTTATTAGACTTTTTTCATGCAAAAGATAATTCATCTTATTGTTCGATAGAATTAATATATGCGATTTGTGCATTTGGTGTTTTAATGTCAAATGATATTGAAAAAAAACAAAAATCTTTAGAATATTATGAAAAATCCAGATCATTATCTTTTCAAAAATATTTTAAACCTTCAATTTGTTTATTACAATGTTTTCTGTTATTGGGTTTATATGATATTTATAATGGAAAAAATGATAGTGGCTGGATTTTATCAGGTATTGCAATGAGAATGGGATATTCAATAGGTCTTCAATTAAATCCAAAGGAATGGTCATCTGACGAAGAACCAAATACAAAAAGTGAGTTAGGTATTAAAATAAGGAGTCGAATTTTTTGGGCAACATATACAGTTGATCATCTTATTGGGCTGCTATTGGGTAGACCATCTTCTATTAAAATGAATGATACAACAATAGAAGAAACTATTGAATTGCCTGATATTACTTGGATTCATGAGTATTCATTTGGAGGGTTAAGTGATAATAATAAATATAATGCAATCAGAATTGGTGATCCATTAAGAGCAACAGTAAGTTTATTGGATATAACTGAGAAAATGTTAAATGATGTTTTTAATAATAAAGAAAAAAAAATTGGATATTTAAATAAATTGCTATTAATCAAAAAATATAATAAAGAGATAATCGAGTGGAGAAAATCTTTACCTACAGATTTATCATGGAAAAGTTCAGATATGGACACAATTGCTAAAAATCCTACACTTTTAACATTCAAATTGCTTTATTATATTTCTGTCCTTTGTTTAAATAGACCATTTTTGGTAGCAGGAATTAGCAAAGTTTCAGATGATTTCTCCTCCAGTTTTACAAAAATTTGTTCAAGTGCTATAAATGATTTAGCTATAGCTATAAAATCATTTACGCAAAGTCATGGATATGAGAAATGTTCTGCCTTAATAATATACTGCTGTGTTATATCGATATCTGTATTATTAAGATCAGCTTCTGATAGAGTTATTGAGTGTTTTCGAAATGATCATTTGTATAAATATAAGTTTTTATTATTTATGTCAACATTGAACGAATGTTCAAATATATGGGGCTTAGGTGGAAAAGCTTTTGAATTAATAAGGCTAAAATTAATGCAAGATTATAAGATTGACATTAATATTGAATTGACAACTTTTGACCAGTTTCAAGGAATTGATCTAACATCAAATTTTGAGTTTGACTCATTAGAAAAGGAAAATTCTGCTATAGAGAATTACATAGTTGATGTAACTGATCCAAATCAAATAAATTACATGAATATTGAGCCTACGTTTTCGTTAGAAGATTCTTTTGGTGGGCCACCGATTTTTATGACATCAAATATATGGAATTCAGAGAATATATTTGAAGAAGGGAGTATAAATTTTATTAACTATGAACTGTGAGTTTTAATCAGTTATAAATATTTGTTAGATAGATAGATATAATATAATATAATATATATTCATAAAACTTTGAAACTAATCAGCAGAAGTTCAGATCATTCAACTTTCAATTTTCTTTATTTTTTTTTCTTTGCCTCTAAACTTTTCATATAAACCCGCAATTTGATATTAAATAACAAAATAATTATGATAGTAATGATATCAACAACAAAAAGTTGGGTTTTAAACTCGAATAAATAATCAACTTTTCATGTTGAGAACTCTAAAAACACCCGGTAGTCACGTGCTTTACATAAAAAATTTATTATTAATTCTTATTTAGATATTTTTACTCGCAGAATATGCATTTTTTATGAAGCTCTGCTTTTTCAACATCTAAAATTTTTTTTGTTTGTTTCCACAGCGCACCGCACCGCACAAATTGGATTTTCCAGTTTTATTCCCACCATTCTGACAAGTTACACATCAATTTAAGTAAAACACCATTTATATCAAAAATTATCTATTAATTTTATATGACTTTTATTATTTACACACATAGAGTAAGAGGAAAGATTATTATTTATATATTTTAAGTCACATCCGTCAATTTATTCATAAAATTTTTTCAAAATGTCAATACCACTGAGAGAAGGATTTGTTGACGAATCCCTTGAAAGATGTCTTGAAGATCTACTAGTTCGTTTCGTAGTCAACTGTCCTGAAGAGGATTTGTCATCAGAAGAACGTTGTCTTTTTCAAATTGAAGAAGCACATTGGTTTTATCAAGATTTCTTAAGAACATTGAATCCACTTTTGCCATCAATGAAAATGAAACAATTTACAAATAAACTTATTGAGCAATGTCCCCTGATTTGGAAATGGGGTGATCCATCAGAAGCATTAGCACATTTTGGTAAATATAAATCTACAATACCAGTTAGGGGATGTGCTTTATTGAATCCATCTATGGATAAAATGCTTTTAGTTAAAGGAATTGAAAGTCCATCTTGGGGTTTTCCAAGGGGTAAGATCTCCAAAGGTGAATCAGATGTTGAATGCGCATTGAGAGAATTAGAAGAAGAAACTGGATTTGATGCATCCGGTTTGATTGATGAAGATGAATTTGTTGAAAGATCAATTAAAGGTAAAAATTATAAAATATATATAATTAAAGGTGTACCTGATGATACAAAATTTATTCCAAAAGTTAGATATGAAATTGTTGATATCAAATGGATGGATATTAAGTTCTTAACAAAAGCTGTTAGAACTTCCTCAAACTATTATTTGGTTTCGTCTATGTTGAAATCAATTTTATCATTTATTAAAAGAGTTAAGAATAGTGAAAGTGAAGAAGAATTAAAGAGATTGGCAACTATTCAATTGAAGAAGATCTTAGGTATAGACGAAAATCCTGTTGAAGAAGAAAGAGAAGATCCTGGTAGAGCATTGCTTTCAATGCTTCATACTGTTGCTAAAAATGCCCAACATATTAGCGTTGATTCAAACAGTAGTGAAACAGATTCCGAACAACTATCCACACCTCAGAATCATGTTCAAATGTCAAATCAAATACCTATTCCAGTTACAAATTCTAATCAAAATAACCTTCCGTATTTGCCAATGCCAATGTTGCCTAATATCCCAATGCCACAAAACAGAATGATCCAATTACCATTACAAAGTCCTTTTGCATTACAAATGTTCAATCCGTTATCTTTTTCTAACCTTACTAACTCGATGCCATATCCATATTTACCTCAATCTGTTAACAATTCATTAGCTTCTCAGGGTATGGCATTGGCTCCATCTGCTTCGTCTTTTTCTAAGCCACAATTTTCATTAAATAATAAAAGACCTCATAATAGTAATAGCAAAGAACTTTTGAGTATTTTGAAATCAAAACCACAACAAAAGGAAATAAACAACAATGAGAAAAAATCAAATAGTGCACAGCTTCTAAGTTTGTTGAAAAAAGATCCAATGACAAACAAGATACAGCACATACCAACCGGTCCTATAAGAGTTTTAAAACGTGAGTCACCTATAGTTACTCCATGTATTTCAGAAGGGGCTAAAGAAACAATAATCGAACCAAAGGAAAAGGATTCTATTAAAATTAAAAGCGTTCAAAGGGAAAAAATAGATATTACAGAACCTGCAAATCAATCTACAAGCCGTGACGTTGGTCGTCCATTGTCAACAAATAAACCGGTAATTTTATTAAAGAAATCAACAAATAATAATAGTAGTAACAATTCGATTCAAAATTTAACTGAGAAATCTGAACCTTCTGCTTCAACTTCCAAAACAGAATCCCCACGTATTTTGTCCCCTCGTGTTTCAAAGACCGATACTTTCGAAAAGAGACAAAATTCATCAACCGAAAGAAACCAATCGGTTGTTGATTCTTTATCATTATTGACTAATCCAAATGAAAAAAATAATTCTGATCCTTCAACTCAACTTTTGGACATTCTGCATGGATCCAATACAAATAAAAATATTACAGAAACTAAGATTGGGGTTTATAAACAACCAGCAGAACCTTCAGATAGTTCAAACAATGATAAATCAAAGGAATTATTAAATATTTTAAAAAATAAAATGCCAGATAGTTCAAATTCATCTAATATAGCTTTAAATTCAAAATCGATGGTTTCACCTACCATAATTTCATCGACTTCCTCACTCTCATCTCCAATAGTTTCACCTGCTCCATTACAACAACAACAACAACAACAACCAGTAACTGCTAATTCTGCATCAAATGATTTATTGAATATGTTATATAATAAAGAAACTTCCACCTTAAAAGAATCAACTCCTGTGACTGAAAACTCGCAAGTACAAAGTGTATCATCTCAATCTGCTTCATCTGCATTGTTAAATATATTGAAAAGACCATCATCATCTATTGTTACAGTAAGTACAGAAAAATCAAATTTAATGTCTCCAAATTATTCATCACCAGTTAATATTCCACCTTCACTCAATGGTTTTAACTCATTCCAACAAAACCATCAATTACAACCCAACCCACAACAGTTTCAATATCAACAAATGCCACTGCAACAGATGCCAATGCAACAAATGCCAATGCAACAAATGCCAATACAACAAATGCAGATGCAATCGATGTTAAATCAACAACATGGTTTGCAATCTTCATTACCTGCTCATTCAGGACAACAGACACAACAAATGTATCAAGCAAATCCTATTCATTCACAGACATTGTCAAACAAAGCATCATCTTCATTACTTGATATATTAAAAGGTCCAAATCATTCTAAAAACTTAAACAATCAGAGTAATAGTAGTAATGATAGTGTCAATAATAATAAAATAAATAATAATAATATTGTAAATAATGTTTCACAATATCAACAACCAACTCATGAAATTACTAATAATTTTGAATCAGTTGAAGAGTTTCAAAACTTTGAAGATTATGACGATTGTGATGAGGATTGTGAGTATTTGGATAATGGTGGACTCTATGATGATTGATTTCAAATTACTGTTAACTGACTAATTTTTTGTATAATAAATATTAAACTTGTGTAATTGTATGCTAACTTATATTAAAAAGCAAAAGATATAATATGTTTAATTAATTTATTAATTTATTTTATTAATACAAATTTATATGATATAAAAAAAAAATTACAAACTATTTATGATTAGAAGACTTTGAATTTGCAATTCTTGAATTTATTCTACTATCCATTACAGTTCTATCAGGTATTGTTAATTCTACAATATCTGATAATTCTTTCTTCAAAGATTCTAATTGTTTTATACCTAAAGCTGCGCTCTCCAAATCATTTAATGCTCCCACATTAACATAAGCTTTAACATGACAATTTCCTGAACCATCTAATAATTTTAAGCTTGATTCTGAAAATAATTGAGAACTTGATTCTACATCAATAACTGTAGATTTACTAATATTATCAAGAACATAAATTTTTGATAATTCTAAAATGACATTACCATAATAAAAGCGAACACCATCAGTCCAAAATTCAGCCTCATGCATATAACCCAATTCATTTAGATAACCTATAACATCATCAGTTTGATAGATTGTAGTTTCATAAATATTTTGAATTAATGTTGGATTTTTACCACCTGCGGGTATGTCAGATAATTGTAATGTCCAAATTGAATTATTTATATTTTCATTAGGTTTAGTTATAGATTCACCAGTTATTTTAATTGATAAATTATTGGAATCTGTAAAATTTGATGGGAATCCATTTTCCCAAATTCTATTCATTCTAATTCTATAACTATCTATTTGATTGAATTTTCCTGGAATATTCTCAGGTGTAAATGGGTATCTCGGTTTTAAAATAACTGAATGTTTGTGCATTGGTGATGATATATTACCCGTTAAGGTTTCTAACGTTAGCAGCAATCGCTCTATTTTCGATTTTTCCACTTGTGCTGTTAGTGATAATTGTTGTACCATGTTTATATACCAGATATTATTACATTAATGGCTACATTTACCTCCAAATAAGGTTATCTTATTTCAACAGGTTTGACAATAAAAATAACAAAAAATAAAAAAATTAAGACAATTTCAGAAAAAAAAAAAATCAACTTGAAGAAACGCATCTGTGCACCACTTAATTTTATTTTAATTTTAGTTTTCTTTTAATTTTTTTCAGTTTTTTTATTTTGCAGCGTCGACGAAAAAATTTTATGTTATTTTTTTTTTTTTTTGGTGTTCACTTAATTTTTCAGCAAACACACTATAAATATATATTTACAACAAATGATTTGGAACATATTTTTAAATTTTGTTCTTTCCTTACGTATTCTGTAATATTCCAAATTCCAAATAAACAAGAATGGCTGTTACCACTATTCCAGAATTTGATGAAAATAGTGTTGATATTTCATCACTTGACTTTTCTGATTTAGAAGAAAAATATAATGTTAGAGTACCAAATTTAATTGATAATTGTGTTATTTGTGATGGTGCACCAATTGCACCAGAAAGTAAAGGTCCAGTTTTAAAAAAAGTTTTAACAAAGTTATTCTCACAATGTGGTACAATTGAAGATTTATATTTACCAATTGAAAATGGTAAAACTTTAGGTTATTTAGTAATTAGATATTCAAATCCAAATGAGGCATTAAAGGCAATTTCATCATTAAATGGTAAAAAATTAGATGTTAAACATAGATTATTAGTTAATAAATTAACAGATATTGATGAATATGTTTTATCAGGTAAAATTAATGATGAATTTAAAGAGCCTGATTTCCCAGAATTTAAAGAAATTGGTCATTTAAATTCTTGGTTATTAGATCCAAAATCTAGAGATCAATTTTTAATTAATTTTAATCAATCTGTTGGTATTTATTGGTATAGGAAAAATCTTGAAAATGAACCAGTTATTGAACCAAGAACTCAATGGACTTCAACATTTATGAAATGGTCACCAAAGGGTAAATATTTATTCTCAATGTTCCCACAAGGTGTTCAATCATGGGGTGGTCCAAATTTTGATAGAATTCATAGACATTTACATCCAGGTGTTAGATTAATTGATTTTTCACCAAATGAAAAATTTTTAGTTACATTATCACCAGAACCAATTATGGATCCAATGGAATTAAGAGAAGAATTACGTAAAGATTATCCATTTAAATCAGAAGATATTGGTAAAAAATTAGTAATTTGGGATATTTCAATTGGTTTACCAGTTAAAACATTTGCATTACCACCAAATTTAGAAAATGCAACTAGAATGCCATGGCCTTTAATTAAATGGTCATTTGATGATAAATATTGCGCTAGACAAGGTCCTGATGCAATCGCAGTTTATGAAACTGAAAAAGATTTCCAATTATTAGATAAAAAATTAATTAAAATTGATGAAATTCAAGATTTTGAATTTGCACCAGCTGGTGTTAAATTAACTTCAAATAATAAGAAAAATGAACCATTAGAATCTGTTTTATCATATTGGACTCCAGAATCTGAAAATCAATCAGCTAAAGTTTCAGTTATGCAAATTCCAAATAAAACTGTTTTAAGAACAATTCCATTAGTTCAAGTTAAAGATATTAAATTAGATTGGAATGAATCAGGTAAATATTTATGTTGTAATGTTACAAGACATACTAAATCAAAGAAAACATTTTTCTCTAATTTACATATTTTCCAATTATTTGAAAAAGATATACCAGTTGATAAAATTGAATTACAAGATTTAATATTAAATTTTAAATGGGAACCACGTTCAAATAAATTTATTACAATATCTAAAATTGATAAAGGTGATTTATCAAATTCAAATCTTGGTACAGAATCAAATACGACAACATTTTTTGATGTTGAAGAAGTTAGAGTTGGTAATAGTTGTTTAAAAAAATGGGTTCCATTAACTTCAATTCAAAATTCATTGAATGATATTAGTTGGGCACCACAAGGTAGATTTGTAATTTTAACATCATTTGGATTACCATCAACTGAACTTAAATTTTTTGATGTTGAATTTGATGGTGAAAAGCCAAAAGATCAAAATAAAAAAGTTCAATCAAACTTAAAATTATTATCAAGTCATGATTATGCAGGTTTATGTGAATTACAATGGGAATCAAGTGGTAGATTTGTAACTGCAGTTTCATCAACTTGGAAAACAAAAGTTAATAATGGTTATACAATTTATGATTCTGTTGGTCATATCTTAAAAGAGGAACAAATTAATGGATTTAAAGAATTCCAATGGAGACCAAGACCAGAATCTTTATTAACATCAAATGATAAAAAGAGAGTTAGAAAGAATTTGAAAGAATATGCTGCACAATTTGAAGAAGCTGATACAATGGATACAAATGCTGCATTACGTGAATTAATCTTAAAGAGAAAAGAATTATTATTAGAATGGACTAATTATAGAAAAAATGTATTATCTAAATTAAAATCATTAAATTTATTACATCATGATGATAAAATTGCAAATGAAACAATTGAAACTATTAAAGAAGTTGTTTTAGAAGAAACTGAAGAAATTGTTGAATAGATAAATAATCATTTATTGAACTAATAAAATTCTACATTGAGTTATCCGTTTTTTCTTTTGCATTTATAAATATATATATATATATATATAAATTATGTTTTTATTTAAATTTTTAATCTAAATCTATAGTAAATAGTAATATAAAAAAAAAATATGTACATGTGAATAATAATATAATAAAATAATTAATTGATAAATTCAAGCTTTATTTTCAGCCTTGGTTTTTAATTGTAAACCATGCCATCCAGCGATTTCCTCTTTCAATATTGAATTAACTAATCTATGTTGTTTAACCATAGAAATACCATTAAATTTCTCACTAATGATATTAATTGCATACATAGAACCACAACCACCAGAGACATCTTTAACATCTAAAACAACTGGATTTAACTCATTTTCAAGTTTTTCATATATATGCTTTTCAGCTGGATTTAAATATGCTGGTGCAGAGTAAAATCTTTTTAAAATTGGTTGCTTTGATAACAACAATTTCTTTATATATTTTTTTCCAGCTGTAGGTAGCATCCTTGATGTAATATATTGCTTTTGTAGGTTTCAAAATATTAAAAAAAAAAAATAAACAAATTAGAAATATTAGTAGAAAAATAATAATAATCAGTTTGGTAAAAAAAAAATATCAATATTTCAACATTACTAATAATTTTATAATTTTACTCGCTTTTTTGAATCATCATCAATCGTAATAAAAAAATAAAGTATACAATAAAAAAACCACTAGGAGGTTAATTCTGCTATATTAGAGCAGAAAACCATATATTTAATAATAGGGAATCACTTTCTTATATATAATATAAAAAATATATAACTGTATAGACCGTTACCTTCAGTAGATCGCAATAATAAAATAGGTAAAATAAAAAAATAAATTGGAAGATAAAATAAATTTGTCAAAAAAGAATTAAGTGAGTATTGTCGATAAAAAAAAAATAATATTCACTGAAATAAATTGATTAACCTTAAAAATTTCTGAAACAAAGAAATAAACAACTAAATGAATAAAATAATAAATTGTTCCTTCACTTTTAAACTGTCTCTTCTTGTTGTTTTTTTTTTTTTTTTTTTTGTAAAAGATGTAATTTTTATATTATTTTAATAAATTTGAAAATTGATTTATAAAATTAAATAAATTTTATTTTATTCTCTTTTCAAATTAATTAATAAACACCCCAAAATTGTTCAACACCTTTAGAACCTGGATTCTTCCATAAATCATCAAAAGCGTTAAAAACAATGGTATCATCACCACAAGTTGATTGAATTGAGCTAATAGCAGCAGATTGTTCTGATGATGAAGCAACAGCAACACCATTAGCAGAACCTTGATGAGGCCAACCTGATTCAACACACATAACATTTTTGTTACAAGTAGACCAAACTCTTTGCATTTGTAATAATAACCAAGCACCTGCATCTTTACCAACAATTGAACCATCCCAATAAGCATGAGCATTAAATGCAATATAATCAGAAAATTCACATAAACCTGGATTATTAATAATTGCAACATGAGTATCAACTGAAACAACACTACCAGAATAACCAGCAGATGCTAAAAGAGATCTTGCAGTTGAAACATATTGACCAATTTGTTCAACTGATGCTTCACCATTATTAACAAGTTCATTACCAATAGAAATAGTATGAACATCATTCCATGAACCATAAGTTTTAACAGCATTAACTAAAGTATTAATACCATTTTCTAAATCAGAAACATAGAAAATACCTAAGAATAATTTTTGACCATTAGCTTTTGCTTGGAAAACATTTTCAACTTGATTACAATCAACACCATATAATCTAATAATTTCATAATTTGATAATTTAGCTAAATCAGATTTAACTGATGATAAATCTTTACAAGTACCATCATTATTATATGGTGAATAAGTAATACCTTTTGAAGCACCATTAAAAGCATTTGATGATGATGATGATGATGATGATGATGAATTTTCAGTTGATTCATCATTTGAACTTGTTAAAGGTTCAGAAGTTGCAATAGCTGCAGCTTGAGTTTCAAAATTTGCAGTTGAAGAAGCAGATGTTTCAACAGCAACTTGATAAGCATAATTAGTTTGAGTACCAGTTGATTGAGTTTCACTAATTGTTGTTTGAGTTGCAGCTGGAACATTATTAAAATCAGTATTCATACCACCAACTGTAACAATAACAGTTTCAGTAACATGAACAACATCTCTTTTATGCATATGATGTAAATGAGCAATTGGAGATGCTAATGATGAAGTAGCCATACAAGCTAAAACAATTGAATTAATAACACTTTTAAATAACATTTTTATTTTTAAACGATTGAATAATTAATTAAAATTTTAAATTTAATAGATAGATAAATGAATGAATGAATGAATTAAAAAAAAATTTAAATTAAAAGATTAAATTGATTTCTTTTTTCTTTTGTACTTTTGTAAAGGAACGACTGAAGTTGGTAAGAGAAAAAAAAGAGGGTATTATCTTTTTTTGAAGATTTGTTTTTGTTTAAAAGAGAGGAAGAAAAGATCAAGAGAAATAAAGAGAAGTAATAAAACAATCGGAAAGAAGTAAACAACAAGAACAAAAAGAAGAAAAAGAGGAAAAAGAAGGAAAAGAAGGGAAAAGAAGGAAAAGAAGGGAAAAGGACAACAAGTTCAACATGACAGTAAGTAAAAAAATACACACTATGAAAAAAAAGGAGGAAAATGGGAATCAGCTGTGCAAAACTAAAAAAATATGAAAAAAATGAAAACAAACAACTCAAATGACAACAAAATGGCGAGAAAAAAACAAATAAAAATGAACACAACTCAAACAGTAAAATTGCCTAGTAATAGTAAACAATAAACAAACAATAAATAAACAAAAAAACTAATTGATCTCCCTAAATCGGTCCCAATTAGGCAACTCTATTGCTTCTTTAGAAATTACTATGGTGATTCGTAACTACTATTTATTTATGTTTATGTTTATGTTTTCTGTCATTTTACATTAACGGGTGTTTTATTAAAAAAATTAAAATTTAAATTATTTTTTGCCCACATGTGAAATAAATAAAATTTTAACTAATTATTTTTTCTGGTGTACAGATGATTTATTTTATCATGAAAAAAAAGTTTTATTTTTTTTATTATTTATATATGTCTATATATATATATATATTTATATATATATATTTATTGAAAAAAAACTTGTTAATTGTATATTATTTCTTAAGGTATTCCCTACTCTTTCTAAAAACTGTCTCTAGAATGGCTCTTCTAGGTAATAAATTTGGAAATATAACAATCATTTTAAGTTTAGGCTTCCTATTATTATTATTATTATTATTATTATTATTATTATTATTATTATTATTATAATCATCATCATAATCATCATAATTAGTTCTATCATTATTATCATTATTATCATTATTTGAATATTTCTTTTGATTATCAAACTTATTTCCTTCTTTATTAATTATAACACCATCTTCCATAATTAATGTCATATAAAATATAACTTCAAATCCTTTAAATCCTTCATTAATAACAATATCTTTAACATAATCCATACAAATAAATTGTTTATTAATTATAATACCTTCCTTATTTTTATTATTACCTTCATTTGTTACTGTTCCATTTCTATTATTAAAAATTTTATCTAATCCTAATATATTCTTTAAAATTTGCCATATATTCTCTTTAATTAATATGCTCTCTGTTTGAACTCCTAAATGTGGTATAATAATTAAACTTTCTTCAATTTCATGATAAACTCTCCAATAAATTTCATTTATAATATAAACACTAATCCCAAAATAAATCAAACTAATTAAATCTTTTATTAAATTTTCTTCTCTATTAATTCCTAATCCACTAATTATTTTATCAATTATAATTAAATAACTATTATAATTATAATATGGTATTTTTTCAATTGATTTTAAATTATCTTCATTTTTAATTATTTTATAATATCTTTTTATTATAAATTCATTAATTTCTTGTAATTTATTTTCACCTCCAATAAATTTACCAATTGGATCAACTTTATTTAATACATGTCGAATTATAGCAATACTTAAAAATATAATCATAAATTTACTTATTCGATTAAAAATTTCTTCACCTTTATGATAATTAGATTTTTTAACAGTAAATTTAATATATTTATCTAATGAATGTGATGATGATGTTGAAGAATTCTTCCTATGATGTCTTTTATTATTTCGTAATTTTTTATTATTTTTAACTCTATTATCCATTGATAATGTTAAATCATTATCTTGATTAGAAATACCTTTAAATTGTTCTTTGAGATTGTTATTATTATTATTATCACTACTACCAACTTCATTATTTTGTTCAACGCTATGTTTATTATTATTGTTATTATTATTATTATTATTATTATTATAAGAATCTATAGTTGATCCAATATTACTGGATGATGTAGATGTTTTAATCTCAAGTATATATCCATTCGTCATTGTCAACTAATAGGGTCTTGGTATGGCATAAATATCTATAGCTATGATTAATTGTTATATCTTTGAAAATAAAATGAATATAATATTATATAAAAAAGATATGTTATTTGGTGGGCTCCTCCGTAATTTCTCTTTTTTTTTTTTTTTTTTTTTTTATTATTATTTCTTTTGTTAATATGGAAGTAAATCTAAAGGAGGAGAGAGAAAAAAAAGAAAAAATAGTAAAAATAAAAACACAAGCAAGAAAAAATAAAAGAAAAAAACGTTTTTGCCTTTTCTCCTTTCCATATATAAATTTGTTGATAGATCAGCGACTGTTTGACCGCGTTTCTTACACTAAAAGAGGTACAGTTAGTTTCATATCATTTTTATGTTGTTAATATACATTTTATACAGAAATTTACATACAAATTAAGATAAGAAATCTATTTTTAGTTACCATTCGAATCAATACTTCCAATAACTTCTTCGTTCTTACGAAATTCCGCTATAACAGTCTTACGTGATCTACGATTAGGTATTCCTTGTGAAGCAGAACCATGAATATGTTGTTGTGCTTCACGATCTTCAGCTTGTGCTTGTGCACGTGCAATTTCCATAGCTTTAAGTTCTTCTTCATGTTTTACTTTTAATGCACCAATCTCAGCATTATATTCATCCATCGTTTTGAATTTCTTACCAGTTTTACCACTATATTCTCGAATATCAACAGGTAACTTTCTTAATAATGCAAATTCAACTAAATGAGGATGAATTCTTTCCTCTAATAAAAATTTAGATTTAATTTGTTTTCTCGTACGATGTGGGAATAATTGTGCAATTAATCCAAAATCGGTACCCCACAATGAAATAGCTTTGAAAAATTCAGCAACTTCTTGTGGTGTCCATTTTAATGAACTAGTAGCTTTGGAATATGTTCTACTAGTAACTATATTCTCAAAAGGATTTTCTTCAACTTTTTCCATCTCATTATTTGTTTCCTCATGTCTATCAACAACAGTTGATTCATGACTGTATGTAACTTGACCATCTTGAATTTGTAAAATGGGTACATTATGTTTCTTATTCTCTTCTGATAAATCCTTTTCCATTAATTCTTTAGCTTTTGCCATTCGAGTTTTTTCATCCATTTCAGGATTTATATTATTCTCACTTAATTTAATAACTTCCTCTTCACTCATACGTAAATTTCTTGCCTTTAACCTAATCTCATGATGTTTTTTCCTAGCTTCTAATATCTTTTTCTCACCTTCAACTGCTTTATCATAATTTGTTGATCTTTTACCAATTGGGAAAAATGGTTTACATAAATCACTTAATTTTATTTCTTTATCATCCAATATTAGATTATCAATTAAATCAGGATTATCTTTTTTCTTCAAATTCCAAATTTCATGAACATCTTTAATAGAATATTCAAAATCATATTTTCGATCTCTATTTTTATCATCTTCTAAATCAGCAATATCAACTAAAACAAATTTCTTTCTTTCTTTACTCATTACCCATTTTTTACCAATTTTCCTTTCAGTTTCACTTATTTCTAATTTCATTGGGAATTGAACTTCATCAGCTTGCCCTGTTTGTTGAATTTCATGGGTTTTATCTTCCTCTATTTCTTTTTCTTTTTCTTTTTCATTTTCTTTTTCTTTTTCGTTATCATTATCTACATTCTCATTAGCAACCTTATTTGACACTAATTCATCATTTTCATTTGGTCGTAAAATTTCATTAGTTAAAGTTTCTTTTTGAGAATCATTTTCATTCAATGTAAAGTTACTTGATTTAGAAATAGCTATAGAACCACCAACTGATATTCCACCAATATTAACATCCTTTCTTTTACTTACACCATGATTAACACTAATTCTACGTTTTCTATTTGTTTTTAAAATAGGTATAGATGTAGGTTTATCATTGTCATTATTATTATTGGTAGCAGTGATATTGTTATTCTTATTGATATTTATATTTGGTATAACAGCTCTTTTGTTTTTATCGGTATTGATAAATCCAAAGCCTGGAAGTAAAGATGCATTACTAATACTACCCCTTCTACTTGATGGTATAATATTTAAATTTCCAATAACACTACTTCGTCTACTATTTAAGCCAGTGCCAATAATTGGATTTGTTGAAGGTGTAATTACACTACCACGTCTTGAACTTGGATTGCTTGTGATACTACTTCTTCGACTACGTGGATATGCTGATGAAAGAGGAGTTGGTATACTTAACGAATTAAGACGTGCTCTATGTGTAACATTTGGCTGTGTGAAAATATGTCCTGAACCAGTTTCTGCCTGTTTACGATTATGTGTTGCATTTTTAGGTTCAGTTGTTTCACTATCTTCATCTGGTTTCAAGTTTTTATCAGAAATTGATTTATTAATAGATGTATCACTAGACTGATTGGAATTATCATTTGCCTCAGTCTGATTTAAATCTGGATTAGTTTCTATTTTTTTTTCTGTTAATAATTCCTTTGTAGAAATGTCTTTTGTTTCTTCAAGTTGATCTGTTTCATTGTCAGTTTCATTCTGAGCTTCTGTATATTGGTCAATAGATGATACTTTTTGAGATATAGGTGACAGAGGTACATTTAAAGGAGCTGGGGGTTGTGATTGTGTTAAATTTAATGATTGTGATGACTGAGGAGTCATGAGCCCTGAAACACGTCTGGCTCTGGCATTGACTTTTGGAGTGAATCTCTTTCCCGACTTGTTAATAGAAGACATAGCTATAAGTTTCTGTGGTTTCCCTTAAGTCTTTGCAATGTATATTTCCTAATAACAAAATGAAAACAAAAATAATTATTATCAATTACAACAACAAAACAACTCCCAAGAACTACAAAAATCTCTAAACATACCAAACCTCAAATTTCTACTATATATATTTTTTTTTGTTTTTCGTGTAGTCATTTTTCTTCATCTTTTTTTTTTTTTTTTTGTATCGCTATATATTTTAATTTTTTTTAGTTTTCTTATTATAAAAATATTTTCTTGACAACTTTATCTAATAACAATATTCATGGATTTAACAACAACATAAAATAAAAATAAATATGATCTCATCCAATCAAATTACATTACCGGATTGGGTTCTATCCTTATGTATCTCAAAGGAAACCGAATCACTAATAGCATCAACTTCTAAAGGTTCATTGCATCAATTACCTTTAGATTCAACAAAATGGTCAGGCTCAGACTCGATAATCAGTAATTTGACCTCTCATAAAGGTCCCATTCATAAAATTTTAAAAGACCCTTTAAATCCAACTACTATATATTCATGCTCTGATGATTCAACTGTAAAAGTCTGGGATTTAAGAAATAATTTACAGAAACCATTATTTGAATTAACAAATTCAAGAAACTTACCTTTTTTTAGTATGGATGTTAATCATGGTTTAATTTCTGCTGGCTCGCAATTAAAAGGTACAGACTCAGAACTTATTCTATGGGATGTAAGAAAGTTGGATCATTCATTAAGATCTTTTATTGATTCACATAATGATGATATAACTGATACAAAATTTCATCCAACAAGAAAAAATATTTTATTAAGTGGTGCTACTGATGGTTATGTTAATATTTATGATTTAAATATAGTAGATGAAGATGATGCACAACTGCAATGTATTAATTATGCAAGTGTTCATTCTGCTGGCTTTACAACTGAAAATAGAATTTATATATTAAGTCATATGGAAACTTTTGGTATGTTTGATTTAAGTTCAAAATCAGATATTGATCCAGAATCAGTTGAAGTGTCCCATTTTAATGATTTTAAAAAAGGTGATCAAGATTTTGGCGATATACGACAAAAATGGGATTGTGAATATGTGATCGATCTTTATGCTCCTGGTTATGTTGCTTGTGGTTCCAATTCTAAAAAAGTTATTAAACTTTTTGAATTTGATCCAAATCAGGAGAATTTTGATCCACAGAAAAATAGGCATTGGTTACTTGAAGGTGGGCATGGTGAAGAAATAGCTAGAGATATAACTATACATTCTAATAATATTTTTACAGCAGGTGAAGATAATATAATACGTGTTTGGAATGCCGAAAATCTAAATGATACAGAGCATACATTCTTCAAATCTGATTCTGAAGTTGTGGAAGAAGAAAATACTGAAGCAGAAACTATGGATGTAGAATATGATGAACAAAGAAAAAGTAAGGAAAAGAAGGACAAAAAGCATAGAAAACATAAGAAAGATTCTAAAAATAAAAAGCATAGATTTAAACCATATTGATCTTATTACTTTGTTTAACTTAAATAAATTACCTTTATAAAATATATCTATCCGATAGACTATCAAAATTGTTAAAAAAGAAAGAAGAGATTTAATGTAACGTTTTCCTATTAGATTAAGTTTATAAGTTATAAATAATAAAAAAGTGTCAAAATTTTCAACGATAGAAGAAATAATGCATTCGGAAAATAGATGATTTATGCGATGAACTAAATAGTACAATGTTATATTTTAAACAAAAATATTACGCAACCCCTGGAAATTTCATTTCGAACCGTTTTTCCAAAACATCAAAATCTTCCTCTAAAAAGCTGTCATTACCATCTTTTTTGGAGCCACTAGCACCTTTAAGGTATTCAGGCTTTTTTGGTTTGGGTGGTGGTGGTTTTCTTTTACTTTCCAGTGCTGGCGATCTATTACTAAATTCATTTGTATTATTTTTTGCATAAATTGTCCTATAACTACTGTCGGTATCATCATATCCTTTCATACTTGAAGCATGTGATGTCTTTTTAGGTGAAGTTGATATTTTGGAATTATATAATGTACCCAATGATTTCGCATGTCTTGGAGTGCTTGAAAGTGGAACACTATCCTTTGACATAATCAATTCAGAATTTGCAGTAATTACTGATTTGACTGGTTCCCTGCTAAATGAGTTATCGGTATATTTACCATAACCTTGGGCTGTTTTAACTGGAGGTGGTGATGAGTTTCTAAAAAGATTTTTAACTCTAGACTGTATGGATGTATTTCTTTTAATACCTTCAGAATGTGAATTATTAGATTTAGAGGATGGTAGCGCTTTTGATGATTTGTTTGGTGATATAGATTTTGTTGGTGAGGATAAATCTGGGTTATTGTTAAGATTCATTTTCAAAGGTTGAACTTTATCAGGAACAAATTTCTGTGGCGATTTAGCCTCCGGTGACATTTCTTGTAAATTAGACAATGAGCTATTAATATGTTTATATTTTTGGTGGTGTTTATCAGGTAATGAATCATGACTACTATTTCTTTTATTTGAATAAAGTGAAGATTGTCGTAAAGAAGTAGATCTTGTAGGTGGATTGTTTGATGAAACATGTAAAGATTTTGAGGAATTCCCTGTTAATAAATTCTTAATTGAAGTAATACTAGATCTTTTCTTTGAATTATGTTTATTTGAATTATCATTAGTATTTTGTCTAGAATTAGATTTCAAATAATCTATTGAACTTGGAGCTTTTTGGTTTTTTGATGGAGTAGCAAGATTTGCAACTTCTTCTGTTGATAATTCATTCATAAAATTCTTAATATCAAGACTTTCACGACTACCCATTCTATTTATTGAATGATTACCATATGCTGATAATGGACGTCTTGAGTTTCTAATTTTAGGTGGTACTAATTCATTGTTAGATGGTGGAGTTTCAATACGTTTCGGTTGAATTTTAGTGTTTAAAGAATTATTTAAACCATTATTATATTTTAAAGACGTTGAATAACTAGCTATTGGATTACTTGTAACACCATTTACAGTAATTGGAATATTATTTGTAGGATTTGGTATTATATTGACACCTGTATTCATAGTAGTTTGTTGATTTAAGATTGGATTATATAGTAAAGATGATTGTTTAGTAATCGCTGGGCATGGTACACCTCTAATTTTACAAATTTCCTCTAATAATTGGAAAACATTTGGTCTTAATTTTGGATCAACAGTTAATAGTTTAGCTATCATATTTTTTAATCTAGCACTATATGGAGGTGATGAAGGAAATGAATATATACCATTTATAATTGCATAATCACCTCCATAACCATTCATATTGTTATTAATTGCATTTTGTTCAAAAGGTGTTGTATAATAACATAACTTATATAAAAAGACACCTAGTGCCCAAATGTCAGATTTTTCATTAATTGGTTGCCTTCTATATAAATCTAACATTTCAGGAGCTCTATATTGTGGAGTTGTATTTTTCATTATATCATCTTGAATTATTTGAAATTCTTCAACATTAACAGGTGGCTCAATTATAGTTGACACAGAACCAAAATCACATAATTTATAAGTTCCATCATCTCCTAATAAAACATTTTCAATTTTAATATCCCTATGAATTAAAGGTGGATTTAAGGCATGCATATGAGCTACAGCTTCAGTTATTTGTTGCATAATGATTAAAATTTCTGGTTCTGTTAATTTATTAACTAATCTTGTATTCATAAAATCAATTAAACCTTTACGAGAACAATATTCCATTAAAACAAAAACTTCATAACCCGGTCCAATACCATTATTTGCTCTAGCTGCATGTGAATCAATATATGAAACGATACATTTAATACCTTGTAATTTTCTCATTGCATCAACTTCTTTTCTTAAAGTATTTAATGAACCTTTGTCAGGTACATTAACTCTTTTTAAACATGCAATTGAATTATTATTCCAAGGTGGATTTATTGTACAAGTATAAACTTGAGCAAATCCACCATGAGAGAAATATTTATTAATAATTACTTGATGTGAACCTACAGTCAGTTGTGTTCCAGGTTTATAAAGATCTGGTTGTTGTTGATTCATATTTGTAGAAAATAATTTTGACTTAATAAGTCTGATGTAATTGACACTGTGAAATTTTTACTTCTGTGTAATTAATAAGAATTTTTTTTATAAGTAACTGATATCAATTTCTTAAAAAGAAAAGACACCTCTTAAGTTTATAAAACTTAATTAGAAATTTGAGCCAGTTCTCATTTCTCCTGGAGTGGTAGCAGCTGCTTAGTATAAATTTTATATTGCCAGCACAAGATGAGGCACCCCCGTTAAGCCCAGACAACAACTAGCAAAAAAAAATAAAAAAAAAGAAAGATAATTTGTATGTAGAGGGTAGTAGTAGTAGTACTCACTCTTCTTGTACGACGGAGACGCGCTATATATAGAAATCATAGAATCAACAATTCCAAAAATATATACAACACAACATTGATACAAATGATTGATTGATTGATTTATTTATTTATTTATTTATTTATTCATTTATTTATTTATTCATTTATTCATTTATTTATTTATTTATTTATTTATTTTATTCGGGAAATATCAAATATTACAATGTTATTATATTAGTTTTCTATAATCTATATAAATGGGTATTTTTCTAGTAAATTAAATTGATTGAAAATTAGTCAAGAATAATTGGATCATCAGGAACACCTTCTCCTCTCATAAACACTGGTGTTTGATCATCAATATTGATTGTCGGTGTAGTGAAAGCACCAGGTCGAAATTGTACTACTCCAAGATGTTTAGTTTGATTATTCGTTAAAAAGCTACCTATTGTTGGTGATAATTTATTATTTAAATTATTGTAATTTTTATCAATTCTATTTGAATTTGAAAAATTATTATTAAAATGATTTGGAATTTGTTGTTTCATTTTAGGAAGTGATGGTGAAACAGATGGTACTGGAGTTGAAGATGTTGATGGAGCAGTATCATCAACACCTATTATTTCAGCATCAAACAATGCATCTATTTGTTTCATCATTTCATCCTCTGTAATATTCAAATTATTTGTCTTAATTAAAGGTTCCAGTGCATTTATTATATTTTCGGATGCACTTGGAGCTTCTCCTGGTATTTCATCATCTGAATCTAATGTTACAACTTCAACATTATTACGTAATTCTACTCCATTATTTGAATTGTTATTAAAAGTTGAATTATTTGTATTTATTTGTGAATTTTCAATCTTTTTATTATTATTACTATCATTATTAATATCATTATTATTTAAAGCTGAACTAGAATTATAACTACCAAATCTACTATCATTTTCTGTATCTCTAATCCAACGCCATTTTCCTTTATCAAACATGTCAATTTCAATATCTTCAATATCTTCATTATTCTCTTCATATTCTAAATCTTGTAATAAATCAACAAATTCACCAACAACATAAACATCACCTAAAACTTTAATATTAAATTCAAGTTTACAAATTGGACAACAAAACCAATCTAATTCATTTCTTTGTTTTTTATTCTCTTTTAAATATCTATCTCGTGTACTATATTCAAAAGATGATATCATTTTATTACGTTCTTTTGGTGATAATACTGGTCTTTTAGTATCTTCTAATATTTTCATTACATCAACATTACCAATTTTAGCTGGTTTCTCTGTATATCTTTGAATTGCGATTTTAAAAGGTTTTAAATTATTCATAATCAGAAAAGATTCATAATCAAAACATTCAACATGTGAACAATAAATAGATCTCAAAGGTGTTACCATTCTTGATCCAGATAATGGATCTTTTAATGAAAGACGTACATATTTTTCAATGATTTCGTCATCATCATCATCATCATCATCATCATCATCATCATCACCTTCAGTAGATTTTGTTGTTGCTGTCGCTGTCGTTGTCGTTGTTATAGTTTCCTTTGCCTTTCCGTCTTCTTTATAACTTGGATTAGATTCTGTCGCTGTGGTCGAAGTTATTGATTTAATATCCATGATATTTCTATTGGTAATATTTGAATCTTTAAAAAATGATGCATCTTTCATCATTTTAAAATTTTTAAAGTATACCTCATCACGACCAGGTACACGTAATGGTAAAACTGTTGACATATTAACCATATATCGAGAATATTTTGGTTTAAGTCTTCTCTTACTTTTCGATTTTGGTTTTTTAGTCTGTGAAGTAGCTTTAACTTGAGTTTGAATTTTTGCTTGAGCTTTTTCCTTTTGTTTTAAAGCAAATTTTAATTTTGCTTCTATTCTTTTACTTCCAATTTCTTTTAAAAGGTTTTGCCTTTGTAAAATAGCATCATTTTGTAATTGAATTTTCATTGCAGGAGTCAGTTTCAGTTTAACATTAAATGATTTTGAACGTTTCATAACTTTAACTAAAGGAGAAAGGTCTAATACTTGAACTGAATTCGAGTCAATCTGTGAAAAGCTAATATCATCAGAAAATTCATCATCATCTGAATCTATTCCTTTATTATTTTCAATATCATTATTATTATTATTATTATTACTATTATTATTTTTATTATTATTACTATTATCATTACTATTATCACTACCATTTATTGGTGGATTTGCAGATTGTGATATTAAAGTATTTTCTGTTGTATCTGTAATTTGTGAATTTGATTGACTAATATTATTGTTATTATTATCTACTGTATTATTTAAACCTTTTAATGAAATTTTTAATTTAACTTTACCATCTTGACTAAATTCATAAACTCTTCCATTACCCTTTTGTTCTTTATGCTGCTGTGATAATCTTTGTAATTGAGATGATAGTAAAGTATTATTTGAATGATTACTACTATTATTATTATTATTAACATCTTCATTTAATAAATTTATATTATTATCTTCTATTGGTGTTGGAGTTGAAATATTTGATAATGAAGCCTCAGATGGACTATCCGGTAAACCTATGTCCATATTTGAATCAGATGAGTTATCCATGGTGCATTATAGTAATTAATTAATTAATTAATTAATTAATGTGTTATTAAATTTTTATATTAATCATATAACAAATATGAAAAGAAATAAATTATATATAAAAAGGGAAATAATCAGATAGTTAAATTCTTTTCTACCGGATAATTTAGTCAATTTAGTTAGATAATTAATTAACTTAGCTTAGCATAAAAAAAAAAAAAATCTTAATAGATTTTTATCTGCATAATTATAAATTTTATTTAATCGCAATATTAATCATCGTTGGGTCGATCGACCCTAACAATTATCATTTTTAAATGTCGCGCTGTTTTTAAAAAGGCGTTTTCGGTGAAAATAATAAAAATAATATATGACGATGACACACACGTTTAAACACACGTTTAAACACACGTTTAAAAACATATTGACGAATAATTTGTATACAAAAAAAAAAAAAAAAAAAAAAAAAAGAATAATTAATAATTAATTACTTGTGAATTTGTTGAAGAGTTTATATTAAAATATCAGTATATATTATTCCATTCTCTTACTATAATTATATTATATAAATTGTACTTGAAACAATTAACTTGTACAATTACAACATTTATAACATATAAATAGATTTCTTATTCAATGAAAGTTAAATATTTTGTATCTTTAATTCTTTCATTGTTGTTCTTGTTTGAAACAATTGATGCTAAGGAAAAAATCCTTGAACGTGCTAAAGCATCAAAATATTTGAAAAAAAATATCAATTCAGATACTGAAAAATTGGAAGTACATAAAAATGCAATTGCACAAGCAATGAAAGATATTAATGATAATATATTATCAAATACAAATGAAATTGTTAAAGAAATTAAACATGAAATTAAACAAGATATTAAAAAATTTGAAGAAAATGAAACAACTTATATAACTTATATCTTTGATAAACTTTTCCCATTTGGACCAGCTGGTAATGCAATTTTAGCAACAACTTATATTTCAGGACCACCAAATTTTATTTTAGCATTAATTCCTTCAAATATTAATGTTTCTTCATTAAGTTTATTAGTTAGTTTTGCAGTTGGTGGTTTATTAGGTGATGTTTTTATGCATCTTTTACCTGAAACTTTTACTGGACAATCTGTAGATTTAAATATTGATGGAAATGATTATATTTTAGTTGATAATCGTAAAAATGTTATTTTAGGTATTGGTATGTTTATTGGATTTTTATTATTTTTCTTTATTGATAAATTAATGAGAATTCTTGAAAGTTCTGCTGATGAAAATAATAATGGACATAATCATACTCATACTCATAGTCATATTAATAATCATAGTCCTGAATCTGGTAAAAGTAGTAGTATTGATGATAATCAAATTGGTGAATTAAAGAATAGAAATAGTAAAAATGAAAATGAAAATGAAAATGAAAATGAAAATGAAAATGAAAATGAATTAATTAAAGATGAAAAATCAAATGATGTAATTATTTCAAATCCTAATGCATCAATTAAAACATCAGCTTATTTAAATCTTATTTCTGATTTTACTCATAATATAACAGATGGTCTTGCAATTTCATCATCATTTTATATTTCAAAGAATGTTGGTTGTACAACTGCAATTGCAACATTTATGCATGAAATTCCACATGAAGTTGGAGATTTTGCATTATTAATTCAAGGTGGTTTTACAAAATGGCAAGCAATGGGTTCACAATTTATTACAGCTTTAGGTGCTTATTTAGGTACATTTATTGGTATTGCATTACAAATGAGTATTGAAAATAATAATGAATCAATTAATAATTTACAAGATTCTAATTCAATTGGTTTATTTGGTACAAAATTAAGTTATGGTGATATGACATTACCTTTTACAGCTGGTGGTTTCCTTTATATTGCATTTAGTGTTATTCCAGAATTATTAGAAACAGATAATAGAAAAAATAAAAAAGATGAATTAATTAAATTCGGTTTACAATTAATCTGTATGTTTTCAGGAATTGGCTTTATGGCAATGATTGCCCTTAACGAAGATAATTAGTTTAATTTGATTGATAAGAAGCGCGAGAAAGTCCGGGGGAGGCTCTGAATAAAAATAATAAAATTAATAAAAGGGGGGAAGGTTGTTGTTGTAATTTTATTATGTAGTATGTTGAATAATTAATTATTATTAAAATTATATTTTTGTAATAAGATGATGACGATATGATTTTGTTGATAAATTCAATGTATATAAATTTATTTTGATTTGATTTGATCTGATTTGATGAGCATTTGATGAGCATTCTTTAAACTTCTTATATTTTTATATAACTCTATGTGATTCAATTTACTATTCATATATTTTAATATATATAGATATATATTTATTTTTCAAAAAGTTATTCAATTTATATATCATTAATTAAGGGGTCAAATAATGAGCATGGTTGAACATCAATTTAAATGGTATGTGAAAGAAAAGTTAAAAATTAAATATAGTTTAAAAAAATACTATGACATACTAACATAAATAATAATAAAAATATTAAATATATATATATATATATATATATATATATAATACAGGCCATCAATATATGCAAATCAAGTTTTCGTTTGTGGAAGTTTTGATAATTGGAAAAATCGATATGAATTAAAATTAAATAATGAATTAAATTGTTTTACCGCTAATTTTTTAATTCCTAATGAAAAAATTTATTATAAATTTATTGTTGATGGAGAATGGTATACTTCAGATAACGATAAAACTGAAAAGGATGAAAATGGTAATATTAACAATGTATTAAATGGATTTAATTTAAATGATTGTAATGAAAAATACAATGAATTTGAAAATTCAGATATGTCAAATTCAGAAGAAGTAATAATAAATCATCCCGATTTGGATACAACCTCGGAATTCACATCAGTCTCACATCCTAATAGTGAGAATAAATGGGAAGAAATTGAACAAAATGTTAATATTAATAGTATGGAAGAAAATAATATACTTAGAGATAATAATGAAAATGAAAATGAAAATGATAATGATTATGAATATGATGATACAAACTCTGGTTTAAATTCTTCAGTACAAATAACTTTAAAAGATAACAATTCAATTACAGGTAGTGTTCAAAGTCGCAATGCAATAATTATAAATTCTAAAAACCATGGTAGTGGAATTAATTTATCTAACAATAGCGCAAATAATGTTAGCGGCAACGATTCATTCATGGGTAGAATTCGAAACATATTTCATAGAAGAAATTCTTAAAAACTATTATATAATAATAATTAATCTCTTAGGTTTTGTATTCAAACTATGTAAGATAAGTATTAAATTATAAGTTTTCTTAAATTATTACTATTGCGTTTAATATAACTAATTAATTAAAACAATACAACAATCAAACCAAAATTAATTAGCAACTAGATTGGTGATATTATATGGTTAAATTACAAAAACAAAAAAGGAACCTAATTCGGCTTTTAGACAACAGATTTAGGAAATAAATTATTAATATCAAATTAAGAACAATAGTAATAACAATGCTAGGTAATGATAACAATTGACTTACTTTTTTGAGAAAAATACCAATTTCTTAGTTATCAACAAGAGAAATGCGAGATAAGTAAGCGTTACAGTTTCCTTATTGGGAATTCCATCTCGGTTCAGCCACAAATTGTGTTTGGCACAGCCTGTTTATTCGAGGAATTGACACACTTTTTGGAATTTACTCCCTTGAAAGTTCCAAAAAGTTTATTTTGATAGTTAGGATCTTTCATTGATCACTATCTTATCTCAATTATTATCTTTTCTTATCGGATGCTAATTTAACTATTATTGTAAATTTAAAATATGATGTTTAATAAGCTTTGAGTTGATCTTTCTTTTTTTTCTCTCTCTCTCTCTCTCTCTCGTTGCTATTTAATAACCTAATATTCCTCATTGACTTTTATTTAGAGCCTTTAATATAAAATTATTCTTATGCTTATAAAAATTTTAAATAAGTTTAATCAAACAAAAAAAGCTCTAATTAATATAGTATAAAATGATTGAATATTCAGGTACTAAAAAAGATTTAACTATTGTTGAAGATAAAGAAATTGATGATATCAAAATTTCAAATTCATCATCACGTCCATCAAATTTATTATCTGCAACAGTTTCAAAAAAAATTGATGATTTACAATTTGATGATAAAGTTGAAGGTTTAGATTATCTTAAAAAATCAACAGAACTTACAGAGGAAGAAATTGCAGAACTTAATGGTAAAGTTAGATGGAAGATTGATTATTGGATAATGCCAATTATTTGTGTTACATATACATTACAATTTTTAGATAAATTATCATTAAATTATGCAGCTGCTTATACATTAATTGATGATTTAGGTTTGGGTGGTCAAAGATATAGTTGGGTTGCAGCAATTTTTAATTTTGGTTATCTTGCTGGTGCAATTCCAGCAAATTATCTTATTCAAAGATTCCCAGTTGCAAAATTTACAGGTATTATGATTTTCTTTTGGGCAATTTTATTAATTGCACATATTGGAGCTAAAAATTATGGTGGTATATTAGTTTTAAGATTTTTATTAGGTGTTTTAGAGAGTTGTATTTCACCATCATGTATGGCATTAAGTTCTAATTTTTATAAAAGATCAGAACAACCTTTAAGAATGTGCTTTTTTTTATCATTTAATGGTATTGCAACAATGTTAGGTGCATTATTATCATGGGGTCTTGGTCATGCAACTCATTCAAAATTAGTTCCATGGAAATTAATTTTTTTAACAATTGGTTTAATAAATTTAGTTTGGTCTGTTATTTTCCTTTTATTATGTCCTGATACTCCAATGAATGCAAGATTTTTAAAACCAAAGGAAAAATTAGTTGCAATTGAAAGAGTTGCAAATAATATGATGGGTATAAAAAATTCAAAATATAAAAAAGATCAAGTTATTGAAGTTTTAACAGATTATAAAACTTTATTTTATGTTTTAATTGGATTAGCTTGTGGTGTAATTAATGGTGGATCAGGTAATTTCCAATCTGCTTTAATTAAAGGTTTTGGATTTTCATCAACTGAATCAACAATTTTACAAATGCCAACTGGTGCAATTGAATTTGGTGTTATTTTTACAGCTGGTATAATTGCAGTTTTAGTTAAAAATACAAGATGTATTATATTTTGTTTATTATGTATACCAAGTTTATGTGGATTGATTGGAATTGCAACAATTCCATTAGAGAAAAAATGGGCACTTGTTGGATGTGCATGGTTACAATATTTAATTGGTGGACCTGTTATTTTATCGTGGATTTTCCTTAATGCAAATGTTGCTGGTTCAACTAAGAGAACTTTAAGTAATGGATTTTGGTTTACATTTTATGCAGCTGGTAATATAATTGGAGCAAATATATTTTATGCAAAACAAAAACCAAGATATAGAAGTGGTATTATAGGATTAGCAGTTTCTTATGGTGGTATGATTTTAATTGGTATTGTATATAGATTATCTCTTATGTGGGAAAATAGAATGAGGGATAAAAAATATGGTGTTCCAACTGAAGAATCGAAAGCTGATTCAATTTTAAAAGGTTTTCAAGATTATACTGATAAACAAAATAGTGGTTTCAGATATGAATTATGAGATTATGACTGTTATTAATTTTCTATAAATTAAAAAATCAAGGAAAAAAAAAAAAAATCAATATATTCTTTTCAATTTTACTTTCATTTCTTTTTTTGTTTAACAGTAGGTGATATTGTAATTTTAAAATATACATATATAATATAATTTATTTAATTAATTAATTAATAATTAACATTATAACAAAAAAATATGCTCTTTATTATTTTTATTATACTTATTATTCAGTTTTTTTCTGAATTTTTTGATATAGAGGTAAGCCAACTTTGGAAATTAATTGCTCGTTTAGTTAAATTTATAAAATTTGCTCTATTATCAAGATATGCATAACAACCTTTTCCTGATTTTTCAGTTTCACTATTTGCTATTGATAAATCAATAAACCTTAAAGGATGTTGATAATTTGAAATTGAGTTAATTATCCAATTACCATTTTTTAAACTTACATTAATCGAATCATTACATATTGAAGATGATGATTTATTAGTTGGTGTAAATAAAGAGGATAAAACTGATAATAAAATTAATAAACAACCAATAAATATTTCTATTATTAAATCTAATGGTAATGTATTAATTGAATTATTTAAATTATTTAATGAATCATGATTATTTTCTGATATTATAAATGATAATTGATTTAACTCATATTTTGAATAGGCTGCATTACCTAAAAGTAAAAAACCAGTAAGGCGTAATATTGTAGGAGAAGAAAAGAACATCTTAATTTTTTTTTTTATTTAAAATTACAATTATATAAAGTATAACTGTAGTTCTTGAATTAATTGAATGTATTGATTGTATATATGAAATGAATTTGAATAAGATAATAAAATTTAAACAAGTATATGATGATGATGATATAAACCAAATCAATCATGCAACATAATGAATTCATCATATACTCAACTCAATAATGTACGGGCTCTGATTTTATATATATAGTGAAAAATGCGAGCGTAGAAAATCGGAAGTTAGTTGAGGGTTATGGGTATGGGGGCGAAAACGGAAAACCCGAAAAATGGTCATTTATTTGTTTTGTATTATATATTATATATATAAAATATCCGGACTTTGTTCCTAAATTTATCGTTTTTTTGCTTCCATTTTTGTAATGTTTAATGATCTTTTATCATCAACATTTATCCGTCTTGGTTTAAGTCATTACAATCCAGACTCTCTTGATAGGGGAGAGAGAGCATTTTATTGTATTTTATTTCTTTTTTCAGTATTGCCCGTTTGTCATTCCTAATAAGAATGATATTATTTATTTTTTGAATTGCTTTTCTTTTTTTTTTTTTTCTTTTTTTTTCCATTTTTAAATTTATTTTAGTTTCATTTATTGCATATTTTTGATTGTTTTTAGATAATTGAAATCTGTAATATTTAGTGGCAGTCAGTCAGTCAGTTAGTTAGTTAGTCAGCCAGCCAGTCAACCTGTCAGTAAGTCATTCATGAATCATTGTTTAGTGTTGTATTTGAGTTATTTATAGTAAGTAAAATTCATAACCCCCTATTTACAACTTTAGTGTTTATTTTTTATTTCTTTTTTTGTATTGATAATAGATAATTGACTCTCCTAAAAACTCCGTTACAAGGATTTAACCCCGTGGTTTCTGGTTTAAACTATCCGAACTGATAATAACAATATATTATGGGATTCGGTAATATGTATTTGCTGTTGTTATTATTATTATTAGTAGTAGTAGCAAGGACTATTATTAATTTTATCCTTGCTTTTTACCTCTTTTTAGTTAGTAATTTTTGTCATATAAAACAAGGCAAGATTTCCTTTTTTTTAATTTGATTTCACAATCGATTTATAAATTTATTTTACTTATTTATTTATTTGTTTATTTACTATTATTATTATATTTTATTTTATTTTATTTTTTATTATTATCATACAAACGCAAAGCAAATAAAAAACTACTAAATTATTTAATTAATATTAAAATGATTTCAACTTCAACAAGATTACATTTACAAACAGGTTATCATACTGTTAAATATTCAAAATTAATTTTTAAAAATGTCATGAATAATGTTTTAATTCAACAACATGGTATTTCAACTTCAAAATCTTCATCAACAACAATTCCATTTCATAAAGATATTGATATTTCAACTTTACCACCTGCAAATAATACAACAATGGTTAGATTAACAACAAAAGAAGAACAAAGGGAAGGTAAATTTTTATCAAAACCAGTTTATGAACATCCAGGTTTTGATAGAGATGAAATGTTAGCTGTTAAATTTGAACATCGTCCTGTTAAATCATTTAGAGATGCAATTACTTATTATTTTATGAAATATTTAAGAAAGACTTTTGATTTTTGTACAGGTTATATTGAACCAAGGGATGAAAAGCATCAAATTGAAATTGCTAAAGGTCCAAATAGAATGACAGTTGAAAAATGGTTAGCTAGAGTTGTTGTTTTAGAATCAATTGCTGGTATACCAGGTGCAGTTGCAGGATTTTTAAGACATTTACATGCAATGAGACTGTTTAAAAGAGATATGGCTTGGATTGATACATTATATGATGAAGCTTTTAATGAAAGAATGCATTTATTAACATTTTTAAAAATGGCTCAACCATCAATGTTTACAAGAAGTTTATTATGGGTTGGTCAAGGTATTTTCGCAAATTTATTCTTCCTTACTTATTTATTTTCACCAAAAACATGTCATAGATTTGTTGGTTATTTAGAAGAAGAAGCTGTTAATACTTATTCAAGATGTATTAGAGATATGGAATTAGGTTTATGTCCTGAATTAGAACATATTGAAGTTCCTAAAATTGCAAAAGATTATTGGCATTTAAATGAAGATGCAAAAATGTATGATTTAATTCAATATATTAGAGCTGATGAAGCAAAACATAGAGAAGTTAATCATACTCTTGCAAATCTTGAACAAAAGACTGATAGAAATCCATTTGGTTTAGAAATTAAGAGTGATCCAAGACCACAACCAGCTCATACTTTAAAAAATCATCATGCTAAAGGTTGGGAAAAGGATGAATTGATTTTATAATGATTTTTTTACATGATATTATGGTTTTATTTTTTTTTTTTTTTCATTTCTTTATTACTTTTATTTCTTTATTACTTTATTACATTATATATAGTTCATTATGGCTCTTGATTTATTATTCTTTTACGACTTTATGCAAACATATAAATAAATATATATTATATATCTATATATCTATTTAATTTTAACTATACATCTAACAGAAAAATAAAAAATAATTGATTTTAATTAAAGCAATTATTAAATTTTGAAATTTTGATTTGATTAATATGCGGTTGATGTAAATGAAGATTTCGTAAAAACTTTTACTTCTTCGTTTTAAAATAAAATTTATTATCAAAATTTCAGCATTATGTGAAACAGATTTTTTTGATTTATGAAAAACATTTCAATCTAACATATATTTTATGCATTACTCCGAATCCTTTAGTGAACATATTAAAATCAAATCTAATCACCGGTAACGGCGCTCCGTTGTAAAGAAAACAAACAAATATTGACAAATTTTCCATATGACTCAAAACGTGAATTAAGTTGAAAATTTTAATTGAGCGTGTAGAATTCGCTATAATTCTCACATATATTATTAGCATGAATATGAAACATTTCACAAATAAATGAATTACCCTAATTGAAATATTATTGACTCTGCTTACAATTGTTAATAAACAATATTAATATTAATTATGGAATATTCTAGAAAGAGTCAATAATTACAATTCAAAATATCAAAATTAAGTAAATTCATATATCTCTCAATTACTATAAATAGGGGTCGAATCCCCCTCTCTACTAGACTTTAATGTCTGTCTCTATTTCTAATACCTACAAATACATAAAGTATTTGTTTAAGTATTTGTTTATGTATTTTTAGGTATTTGAAATATTTATGTATTTTGTATATTTTATATATTTGTATAAAAACTTTTATAAGTGAACAGAAAAATTCTTTTTATATACTACTATAAATTTATTATAGCGCTTAATATTTACCATAGAATTTTACAGAGCGAAGTCTCTTTATTTGTGGTGGTGGTCTAAAATTTATCAATTTCATTGACTTTGTCTGATCGATCAGTACAATTTCTAAATTAGATTTTGTTTAGATTATATATATATATATATATATATATATATATTTGTTCGATAAATATTAAAAATTAAACAACAATCAAAATGTTAAATGCATCAAGAATCACCATTAGAAGAGCATATTCTACTGCACCAAAAAATTTAACTATCGGTTTAATTCCAGGTGATGGTATTGGACGTGAAGTCATTCCAGCTGGTAAACAAGTTTTAGAATCTTTACCATCTGATTTTAATTTAAAATTCAACTTTATTGATTTAAAGGCAGGTTTTGAACTTTTCAAAAAAACAGGTAATGCTTTACCAGAAGAAACAGTTGAAGCTTTAAAAACTTCATGTGATGGTGCATTATTCGGTGCAGTTTCATCACCAACTGTTAAAGTTGCTGGTTATTCATCACCAATTGTTGCATTAAGAAAGAAAATGGGTTTATATGCTAACGTAAGACCAGTTAAATCTGTTGAAGGTATTGGTAGACCAGTTGATATGGTTATTGTTAGAGAAAACACTGAAGATCTTTATATTAAAGAAGAAAAAATCTTTGAAAAAGATGGTCAAAAAGTTGCAGAAGCAATTAAAAGAATTTCAGAAACTGCAACAAGAAGAATTGCTAAAATGGCATATGAAATTGCATTACAAAGACAAGCAGTAAGAGACTTAGGTGCTGAATCTTTACACAAAAAGCCTTCTGTAACTGTTGTCCATAAATCAAATGTTTTATCTGTTTCAGATGGTTTATTCAGAGAAACTTGTAAAAATGTTTATGAAGAAAACATTTCAAGATATGGTTCAATCGATTATAAAGAACAAATTGTTGATTCAATGGTTTACAGAATGTTCAGAGAACCAGAAATTTTTGATGTTGTTGTTGCTCCAAACTTATATGGTGATATTTTATCAGATGGTGCAGCTGCATTAGTTGGTTCTTTAGGTGTTGTCCCATCCGCAAATGTTGGTGATAATTTTGCTATTGGTGAACCATGTCATGGTTCTGCGCCGGATATTGAAGGTAAAGGTATTGCAAATCCAATTGCAACTATCAGATCAACTGCTTTAATGTTAGAATTCATGGGTTATTCTGAACCAGCTGCAAAGATTTACTCTGCCGTCGATGCTAACTTAAAAGAAGATACAATCAAAACTCCAGATTTAGGCGGTAAATCATCAACTCAAGAAGTTATTGATGATATTATCAAAAGACTTTAAATATATTGAACAAGCCTTATTTATTATATAATAGTCTATTTATTTTAAAATTTATTTATATGCATATAGAAGTTTTAGTTAATAAAAACATTGCAGAAACTATTTAATCTTCAATTCCAGTCCATTCTTCATTATCATCATTATCATCATCATCATCATCATCATCATCATCATCATCATTACTACTATTATTAAATTTATTATCAGATTTTTTATTTTGAATCTTTACTATTTTATTATTTGTTTCATTTTTGGGTGCATCTCTTTCAAAAGATACAGCAAAAAATCCAATACCCCCATCTATTTTTGGTAAAGATCTAACACAACCTTCGGCTAATTCTTCTTTATTTTCATATCCTTCAAAAACTTCTGGGTGACCTCTTCTTGGCCATGTTGGCAAAACATCATCTCTTTTACTAACTCTCCAACCTTGATTTTTAACATCAGGATCTTCTAATAATTTTTTAACAACACCTTCGTTCTCTTCATCATGAATGGAACATGTACTATAAATGACTTTTAATACATTTGGAAAACTTAATGCATGCTTAACTATTTTAACTTGAAAACTACTTAATCTAGATAATCTTTCAACTAATTTTTCTTTTGCTTCTTCTTCATTAACTTCTTCTTGTTCATCAAAGGCACGTCCAAAAATCCCACTACCAGAACATGAAGGGTCAACTAACATTCCAGTAATTTCTGGAAAATCTTGAGGGCGTGTTGTTGTAAAATCTGCATGATAAATTGTAATACAATCTAAACCTCCAGCTTTTTCACACATCATTTTAATTGTATTTATACGCTTATTATCTTTTTCAAAAGCAACAATAGATTTTTTTGAATTATTTAAAATTGAAGCTAAATGAGTTGTTTTATTTCCTGGAGCTGCACATGCATCAATTACTTTATCTTTACCAGGTATTGGATTTAATATTTGAGCAGGGAAACAAGATGCACGATCTTGAATTATTAATCTTCCATTTTTGTAAGCATTTGTAGAAGTTATTTTTTCCTTAGGATGAACACCAAATAAATTAGGTATATACTCATCAAAATAAATATAACCAGGTTCAGTTATTTCAGAAAGTGAATTTACTCTTTTCAAATTACTAAATTCTTTTAATATTGATTCAGTATCAGTTTTCAGTAAATTGGTTCTAAACCATCTAATTGGAGTATCATCATCTTGAATTAATTCATCTAAAGATTTAACACCATGTTTAATCTTTAACCTTGCTAATGCTGCTTCTAAACTTGGTTTATTTCTAATAATTGCATCTTTCCATGGATGATGCTTACTTTGAATTCTTTTAGATTTGGAGAATAATAAATCATGAATTAATAACATACATATTGGTTCAGGAATTTTGCTTTTTTTTTCTAATTGCAAAATCTTTGTTTTTTTCATAATATATTGAATAAACGGTTTATATCGAAGAGTAGATGAAACCAATGCATATATATGTTTTGGATTTGATTTTATATAATTTGAGTTTTTACATGTATCAAAGACACGAGATTGCAACGAACCTTTTTTCTGTGATGGAAGTATAAATTGTTGTGAGTCTTTGTAAACTTGCATGACTCTTTTTAGTGTTGAATTTTTGCCTAAAGAAAAATGGTTTTAATCTTTGAAAAAAACA
The DNA here is from genome assembly GCA_030570135.1 of Pichia deserticola. Classification (NCBI taxonomy): domain Eukaryota; kingdom Fungi; phylum Ascomycota; class Pichiomycetes; order Pichiales; family Pichiaceae; genus Pichia; species Pichia deserticola. The sequence goes on along the minus strand of JAJLVB010000052.1, from coordinate 19 downwards.
AAATTAATTATGTGTGATT
>JAJLVB010000051.1:0-69360 GCA_030570135.1 Pichia deserticola | reverse complement strand
CTGTAGCTGAGGAAGAAACTTCTGTAGCTGAAGAAGAGACTTCTGTAGCTGAGGAAGAAACTTCTGTAGCTGAAGAAGAGACTTCTGTAGCTGAGGAAGAAACTTCTGTAGCTGAAGAAGAGACTTCTGTAGCTGAGGAAGAAACTTCTGTAGCTGAAGAAGAGACTTCTGTAGCTGAGGAAGAAACTTCTGTAGCTGATGAAATTTCAGTTGCAGAAGATGGTTCATTGGTTGATGATGCAGTAATTTCAGTTGTAGAACTTTCCTCTTGAATACTGGTTGAGGATAAAGTTTCTGATGTAGTTGAAGATGTAGATACTGTTGTTGAACTTGAAGCGGTAGAACCATCAAAATCAGGAACAGGGTTACCATCTGCACCTTCTGCAATAATTTCCACTTCATAACGACTAGAACTACCCATTGCATTAATAGATCCTAAGACATATTGGTTTTCCTCACCTGAAGGAACTGCATGAAAGTTAGAACCATAAAGTTTTAAAACACCATCAACAATAGTAAAAGGTTTAGCAATTTTAAAAGAGCTTGATTGTGATTCTAAAGATAAAAAGTTTTTACCAATACCCATTGTTTGGTTATCAATGACAAGTGTAGAATCATCCTTAATAATACCAGTACAAGTTTTACCATTAGTATCCATGTAAACTTTAGAATCATCACCAATATAAATAGTATAACCGTCAAGACTAGTACCAGAAGCGCTCAATTTTAAAGTAAAATCCTCGGAATCGGCAAGTGCTTCTCTGATTGATAAAGCTAATGAGATAATAAAAATTTCTAATTTCATCTTTGATTAGTGATTTGTATTTGGTTGAAATAGTTAACAAAAGAATACTAAAAAAAAAAATAATAATAATAACAGATTGGGGGATGGGGGAGGCAAGAGGAACTTGTGGTCTATTTAAAAGATAAATAAATAATCAAAAATAAAAAACACGCTTTTTCAAAATAAATAATTTATAAAACAATCAAGTGCTTTTTTTGTTTACTTATTTATTATATATTTATTATTTATTTACATATCTATTATCATCTAATTTATTAGACAGTTTTATTATGAAACTCTAGCTTAAGAATATAAAAAAAAAGACATAAGTTGCTAAGCAATAGAATTGAGCAAATAAAACATAATGTTAAATATATTAATTAGTAAGTTGGAATCTTTACTCTTTGAATGATGATGATGCATGAAAGGAATCGTGTTTATAGAAATGGTAGCAGATTGACCTGTGTAATCGGGAGGGAAAAATGAAGAATTATCAAAAGGTGTGAGAAAATTCGCTCTTATTTTTATTGGTATCACATCTGAACGACCAGCTGCGGCGTTAATTGAACCAATTACATGAATTCCATCGATACCTGATGGTACAGCATGAAAATCATGAGAATATAATTTTAATAAACCATCATTAATTGTAAATGGAGATGCATATTTTGATTCTAATGATTGGTCAACAGGATAAAGGTAATTCTTTCCAATGGCCACACCAGTATAATTGTGTGCGGCGGGTGACGTTAAAAGGAGATAACCCACGGCGTTAATATAACCAGTAACTATCTCTTTTTCAGAAACATTGTGGGCGATATATAATCTATCATCATTAGGATTAATATAAAGGGAAGTATCTTTTAATTCATTATTATCACTCTCCAAAATAAGTTGAAACTCTGGTGTAGAATCATGAATGACATCACAATTAGTTAAATTATTGACCAATAAAAAGAAAACAAAGATAAAAATTGAGTACTCCATTGTTTTTCAAATATATATATATTATTTAGGTATATCTATTTTCACCCAAATTTTCTTAATTTGGAATAAATAAGCTCATTAATTTTAAAGTCAAGTTACTTTACACTCTTCATGGAAATTTAGTTATTTTTATAGAATCAAAATGTTTCTACATTTCAAAGTATATATTTTTAATTTTATTTTCCCTTTTCGACTCTTAAATTTGCTCGTTTTATTTTTGCTTTAAAAATTAGCGTAATAGTATATTGGTATAAATATTTTTTGTAATTGGATAGCAACTTGTATAAAACAGGTTAATAATCAACATTAAATGAAGAATAAATAAGTAAATAATATCCAGACTCTTCTAATTTAATTGAATTACTTATATTTTATTGCTATTATTTATTTTTTTTTTTTAATTTAATTCAATTTTAATTTAGAAGAATAATTAATTATAAAGCATATTAAAATGAAGAAAAGTGTTTTTTTTCTATTTTTATTAATTTCATCAGTATTTGCTGTTTCAAATCACTTCACTTTTACTTTAGATACAGGCGAGAAGGAACTTAAAAATTTAGCTATTTATAAGGATGATGGTAGTATTTATATTGGTTCAAGTAATGATTATTTAACCGCAAATATTCAGGATGACGGTTCAATTAAAATTAATGATGAAGAATATGTTGGTATTGTCAAAAACTATTTTAAAGTTGAAAATTCAACTACTGAGGCTGCTGTTCAATTTTCAATTGATGGTAAAGGTTATCTTGAGTATAATGGTGAAAAAAAATTCAAAGCCATTCCTTCAGGCTCAGCAAATATTTGGATTTTAGCAAGTAGTGATGCTACTAGTGATTTAAGTTCAGCTTATGATATTAAAATTAAATGTTTAAAATCTAATGGTAAAAATGCTGATAAATTTAACAATTTTGGTACAAAAACATCAGTTCAATTTGCAGTTTTGATTTCATGTTTACTAATTGCTATTATTTTATAAAATTTAATTTAATTTTTTTATTTAAAGTTAATTTTATACTTTTTTCAATAAAACATCTATTACTCTAATTTCAGACATATAAATAAAAATTACTAATTATCAATATATAAATAACTAAATAAAATATGCTAATAATGTCATAAAAAAGTATAACAAGGATGTAGAAGTTTTAGTGGCACCATTAGAAGTTTTAAAAGTTTGAGATAGATCTAAAACACTAAAAGAAATAGTTGAACCAATAATACTTCCAGCAAAACTTTGAATTGTAGTGGTTGAACTGCTACTTACTTTAACAGCCTTAATTGCAACAGGAATAACATCATCTTGACCAGAATGAGCATTAGCATTACCAAGCACATAGATTCCATCTTTACCTGAAGGAACAGCATGGAAATCGTTATCGTACAATTTTAAAAAACCACTTTCAATTGACCAAGGAACAGCTAGCATAAAACTAGAGGAACCAGCAGATAGCGATAAGTAATTCTTACCAATTCCGACAGCATAATTATCAATTATTAGAGAACCATTATTTGAAATGTATCCCTCAACACTTTCTGTATTATTAGCAATATAAACCTTTAGGTCATCACCAATATAAATGGAAGCACTAGATAAAATGGTATCTGGAGCATACAAATCAAGTTGAAATTCATCACTATCTGCAAAAGCAAATTTGCAGAAGGTAAAGATGTAAAAAATAGATAAAAAGAAATTTTTCATTTTGTTTGTTAAAATAACATTCAAAAGAATCAATGAACAACTAAATAAAAAAAACAGATTGTTTGACAACACGGAAATAGGTTCTTATATATTTTTCTTTGGAAAAGAGTTTTCATCATATTTCGGTTGATTAGCTATTATTTAGTAATTAAAAAATTTATATCTATTTAGTAATATGGCTAATTAATCTAAAATATAGACTGGTTTTTGCTTATTTACAAAATTAAACAAAATCAGTAAATTAAACAAAATTAATAAATTAAATAATAAATCCGAGACCTCTCAAAGCAAAATTCCCTATTAGAGTTAAACCTACTTAGATTTATTTGCTCATATTTTTGAATCTTTTTTTTATCGGTCAAAATATGCAGTTCATGTTTTTTCAATATTTTCAATATTTTTAATATTTTTAATATTTTTAGTTTTAATCTAACCGTTAGTTTGAAAATAATAAAATATTATATAATTTAAATATTGAACCTTTTAAAATGTAAAGTAGACATATTCATAAAAGTAACTATTATTAAGAATAAATTTTTTACCAACTTCATAAGATTAAGATATGAGTAGTTTTGAACAACGGATATCTTCCAAAGAAGAAATTCGTATTTCCAGTTCTGCACAAGAGATAACTCAAGAATATTCAGCAATTCCAAAAACAAGAAGGTATTTTATACTTATCTTGGTAAGTTTGGTAGGATTTTTAGGTCCCTTGTCTGGAAACATATATTTACCTCTTTTACCACTCTTGGCAAAAGAATTTAATGTTTCAACTTCTACAATAAATGGAACAGTATCATGTTTTATGGTTGTTTTTGCAATTTTTCCAGTATTTTGGTCATTAATAAGTGACTACAGAGGTAGAAAATTTCTTTTACTAATAGCGTTAGTTATATATGTTGTTTCCAATATATTATTGGCTGCTTTGCCAAAACATATTGCAATACTGTACATTTTTAGATTTTTTCAAGCAATTGGAGTTTCTACATTATCAGTTGGTATGGGAGTTATTGCAGATTTATTTGAAATAAAAGTAAGAGGTAAAGCTGTTTCATATTTTCTATTGGGACCACAATTAGGTCCAGTTTTGGGTCCAATTTTAAGTATTATTGGTATTAAAAATAGATGGCGATGGGTTTTTGGATTTCTTGCATTTTTAGGAGCTTTTTTGTTGCTATTAATATTATTCTTTCTTCCTGAAACATTAAGATGTATGGTCGGTAATGGTTCATATTTAAAAAATGATAAAACTTGGTTAATTATTCCAAGTTTTAAAAAATTGCAATTAATTGAGAAAAATAATCCAAAATTCCCAAAACCTCCTAAACCAACTTTTAAAAATTACATTGCAGTTTTTAAACAAAAAAATGTTATTTTATGTACTATCACTGGAAGTTTGGCTTTTGCCACTTTTTATGGAATTTTAACAACTTTTTCAATAATTTTGAAAACAAAATATAATTATACTTCATGGAAAGTATGTATTGCTTATCTTTGTCCTGGTATTTCAATTATTGTAAGTTCTTTAACCATTGGTCATTTAACAGATTACGTCAGAAAATATTGTTTACAAAATAATAAACAATATATTCCTGAATATAGATTTATATTTCAATTATTTGGTAGTTTAGTATTAGCTTGTGGTGTTATCGGATATGGTTGGTGTATTGAAAAAAAAAAACATGTCATTGCTATTTTTGTTTTGGTTTCAATATCAAGTATGGGATCAACAACAATTTTAAATTGTAATACTACATATTTGTTAGAATCATCAACAAAACAACCAGCAACATTTGTTAGTATTGGAAATGCTGGTAGAAATATAGGAGCTGCTATTTGTTCAGCAATAATTAACCCATTGATTAACAGAATGGGTGAAGGGTGGTGTTTTACTGGACTCGGTTTTGTTTGCTTATTTTCATTCCTTTTGACTTTGCTACATATTTTCCTCGGCTTGAAAGCAGCCGCACGTTGTAATATTTCTTAATTTGAAAAAATATTTTTTCAGCGACTTGGGTGAATAAAAGTTTAATCATCAACATCATATCTATATTTTCAATTAAAGTAATTAATATATATTATTATATAAAATATTGATACAATAGTATATTCTATTAATAGTGTATTCAATTAAATTAAATACTTTGGTGAAATGATGGGAATTTTAGGAAATTGTTTATCAATTCTTTCAATAATTTACTAGCATTGAATTTTACTATTGAAAGTGAAATATATTAAAACAATAAATAAGAAATAAAAAATCATTAAATTGTACCATATTCCAAAAAATTATGATCTGCATTAATAAGTAGAAAGTATTTTGTTATTAATCGTAATTTAAATTTAAAAGTTAAATCTCAATTTTATCTTATGTTTATGTTGTTTTGATGTCTTATAACTAAATAATTTGCTCATTTTGTTTTCCTGTTGTCAGAGGGTTGAATTTACCTTATTAACCAAATATTGTTCTAATAAAAAATTACTAATATTAATATTTTTGAAATTTTTTATAATGATACTACTAATATTCCAAATAATGTTGTCAATTGAGTTTTTCTAACCAGTTATAAAATCCACATAAAACACCCATTACTTTTCATATAGAAGATAAATGAAACATCATTCCTAGTTTTTTTTTTTTTTTTTTTTATTTTCCCTTAGATATCCTTGGTTTTATTATTATATAAACTATTGCTTTAAATACATTTAGTACTGATAAAGATGGAATTTGAAGAAAGCAACGGTGATAATCAATATGCTTGTAATTCTACCTTTTTGGAAGAAGATGACTTGGTATTTAAGAACAAATTACAAACTTTAGAAGCTGAATGGTATGAGGAGGCAAAAAATGAGCAATCATTGCTTCCTTGGTATAAAAAACCAAATAGGGTAATTCTTTATTTAGTTGTGACTTTCTATACACTTTCTTTTACTATCTTACTTAATCCTCTGATGGTTTTGATGATTAAAAATGCTTGTGTTAATACTGATTCCGGTAGCGGTATGTCCGCTAGTAAAGGAATGTCTATGCTCATGCTCTTGAAGAGAATGAATATGGGTAATGGAGATTCTGCTTCAATTTGTAAAGACAAATCTGTTTACAAGACTATTTCTGGAATTCAAACAATCCTTTCGGTTATTTCTGGATTTTTAGGATTTTCTTTATCATCAAAATTTGGGCAACTAAGTGATAGATTTGGACGTGTTTATGTTTTTAAGCTTTTTTCTATAATTAATGTTCTTCATAGTTTTGGATTAATTGTTTATTTTCAATGGTTTAATCATTATAATAAATATTTAATGGTTGTTTTTTTATCTATTGGTTATTTTTCAGGTGGTATTATGACATTAATTTCTAATGCTAATGGTTACGTGTGTGATGTTGAAGATATAAAAAATAGAACAACTTCAATTAGTGTTTTAATGGGAATAGTTTATCTATCTCTTGGTATCGGACCATTGTTAAGTGCATTTGTTATTAAAAAATTTGGTGAAATATTAGTATTATGGATATCACTAATTTTTGCTATAATTTCTGCCATAATTGTTTACACTTTACTTGTTGAATCAAAAAATAAAAATTCCTTAGAAATGGCAGACTATAGATATCATATCAAATATGAAAATTCAAGAATAAGATTTTTTAGCAGAATAACAAATTACTTTAAACCAATCAAAAGATTATGGCTTCCAAGATCTAAGAATGGTTCCATTATCTCAAGAATTAATGTCTTAACATTGGTTTTTATAGATATTGTTCAAATGGGAGCTTGTGTAGGAACTATGCATGTTCTAATTCTTTATTGTATTTCCAAATTTAACTGGACTGGTGTTGAAATTGGTTATTATACAAGTATTACAGGTTTTGGTAAATGTTTTGTTTTATTTGTTATTCAGCCACTTTTGCAAAAACTACTTGTTAATGTCTTCCACTTGGAGGTAAATGTTTTATCTGTTGATATTATCGATAGAATTTTAATCATATCTTCAATGTTTTTTATTTTTGTGTCATTATTAGTACTTATAATAACTGATAACCCGACATTGATTTATTTTAGTGCTATATTACAAAGTTTAGCGGGTATGGTATCTCCGATTGTACAAGGTACATTGGTAAAATATAGTTCACAAATTGAATCGGGTGAAATGTTTGGTGTTATTGCTGTTACGAGACATTTGCAAATGCTTATTATACCTGTATTATTTTTACAAATTTATTCTACAAGCTTAGACAAATCTCCAAAAATAGTTTTTTGGATTCCGATGATTGGTTCAATTTTTTGTTGTTTGTTCGGCTATTTTGGTCTCAAATCAGATACTGGAGCTGTGAATCTTGATAATGATGAAGAATTTGAAATGTCTAGTTAATTCACTCATAAAACTGAAATTACGTTATGGATAAATTGTATCTTTATCATTGATGATTCTCAACATGTACTAGATTTTACCAGAGTTCATATATATAATAGGTTGTCAATAATAAAAGTTATTTTATAAAAATATTTTGAGAGTATATACTGCAATAATTAGTTTATTCCATTAAATAAAATGTACATATATAATATCTTTATAAAAATTAAACAAAGTTTTATTTTTCCTTCTATGTTAAAGCATTACCAAGAGCATTTTTTTTGAACACTACTACTACTATTCTGGCCAATCTCAAGACTAGAATTTTCAGGAGTATACTCTGGAAGGCCAATACTTGGATTTATGAATAGATTAGAGTTCAAATCTAAATTGTTATTACTCAAACTAGAAAATTCACTAACTCGGTTTATTGTATTAACATTATTAAGATTGTTCATAACATTTGCAGCATTAATCGTATTATTGTTATTGGTTCCCGTAAATACAGGTATTTCATTAATGACATTTAAGTTTCCTAAATTTATTCGGTTTATATCGTTTATTAGATCACTGAAATTTCCAAAATTATTATTGTTCAAATTGGCACTGTTGATACTATTCAAGCTATTCATGCTATTCATATTATCTATATTATTCACGTTATTCATGTTATTCATGTTATTGATATTACTCATATTATTCATGTTATTGATATTACTCATATTATCCATATTATTATTCATATTACTTATATTATCTATATTATTCATATTGTTCATATTATTCATATTATTCATATTATTCATATTATTCATATTGTTCATATTGTTCATATTGTTCAGATTGTTCATATTGTTCATATTGTTCATGTTACTTATATTATTTAAGCTATTAAAATTGTTCAAGTTATTCATACTAATATTATTCATACTGTTCATATTATTCATATTGTTTATATTACTCATATTGTTCATATTCTGTATCATATTCATGGTACCTGTGTTGTTTATATTACCAAGATTATTTAAATTCATATTGACCAAATTATGTAAATTATTTAAATCATGAAAATTGTTAGCTAAATTAATATTATTTAGTCCAATGAATTTATTCATATTATTCTCATTAAATGTGTTTTTGTTCATATCTAGTCTGTTCAATCCAGCACCATCCAAACTCAAATGTGTGCTTAATTTATCGTTCCCATTTACAGTACTAAAATTGTTATTCCCGTTAAAGGAATTAACTTGATCATTTGATATTCCAGGTAATGGGTTTTTTTTCATGCATACTTTTAATATTTCTTGATTTTTATCATCTTTAAATATTTGAAAAAAATATGGAAACTTATCCATGTTAACCAGTAATGCAGATTTCAAATTTTTTTCAGTCAATAAAGGGATTTTATCTGCCAACTTTGTCTTTATATAATTGTATAATATGTGAACAAAATAAACATTTTCTGTATAATTTGGTGTTTCTGTGAGAAGCTGAAATATTTCTAGCTGAATCAGTTCAATTTCTGTAATTGTTAAGGCTCTTAAAGGATTAATATTTAAAATCTCGTTATTGGGAGTTGTCACACAATTAGTCCATGAGAGACTTGGATTTCTTGTATTTGACAATTCATCACCTGATGACCAAATTGAGTTTTGACGTGCAAATACATCTTTGTTTAAGTTTATTAGATTATTATTTTCAAGTTGTGAGTTCCAAATGGAATTTTTACTTACTTCTAATACATTATATGTATTCATTGTGTTAGAATTGAGTTCCAAATTATTCGACATAATATTACTTTCCTTTGTTTGGGTGTTATATCTCTCTCCCTGGAAAGTATTAATCGGTATGCCTCCATTTACTATCAAATTTTTTTTAGTATTGTTTTCTGGTCCTCGATTAAAAGTAGGCTCAAATAAATTATTATCGTAAAGCGCATTATTTCCAACTATTAATGGGTTAATATTATACTTTTGTGTGATAGAAACATTATCTTTAATAACCGGAGATGGATTTGCATTTAGGATATTCGACAAAAATTGAGTATTCTTAATTTCATTCTGATTTTTATTTAGAGGTAAATTGATATTATTGATTGATGCATTCGTCAAAGTATCATTAATGGTAAAGTCAACAGATTTATCGGTAGAGTCATGATTTGATTCTGTTGAAAACTTGAAAATTTTACTGGATTTCAATTGAATAGATGAATCATCATTTGAAATAGAATCACTTTTTCTGTTATTTTTGGTGGATATTTTTGAGAGATGCTCATCGTTCTTTTCATCATATTGGCCTTTTTCATTAAGTTTATTAGCTTCTTTACCACCATTTTGTTTCGGTAAATCTATTAATTTATCATTGGATTGTTTTGGCAATGGTCTTTCAACTTTCGTTTTTAGCAAGTGCTCGGTTTCCTTTTTTTCTCTTTCAAGACGTTTTTGTGCTAATTCTTCCTCTCTTTGTTTCTTGAGTTCTAATTTCTTCTTATCTTTTTCTTCTTTTTCCTTCTTCAAACGCTCTGATTCTTTCTCTTTTCGGCGTTTTTTTTCTTCTTCTTTAAATTTAATCTCCTCCTCACGTTTTTTTCTTTCTGCTTCTTTACGTCTTCGACCTTCTTCAGTTTTACGTATTTGTTCTTCACGTTGTTGCTTTTCCTTTTGCTCTTTCTCTCTTTCTATTCTTTTTCGTTCCTCTTCTTTAGCAAGTTTTTGTAATCTCTTTTTTTCCTTTGCCTTTTCTCTTTTTTTCTTTTCCTTTTCTTCTTTATCTCTTTTTAGCTTTGCTTCTCTTTCTTCTTCGGCTAATAAACTTTTAGATATATCTTCAGCACGCCTATTTTGAAAAGCTTCATGAACTTTTTTTCGTAAAATTTTAGAAGAGAATATTTGAAGCATCTTATAAGTTTCCTCTAATCTTCTTCTAGATGTATAATCATTATCATTTAAATATGATTCGTTATCACTATTGCTAATAGATTCATTTAAGTCTACTGTTTTATTTTGAATTTTATCTTTTTCTAAATGAGCTTCATCTGATGGTTCATCTTGACTAAATTGATTACCTTTGTTATTATCAAATTTTTCAATCAAATTTATAAAATTTTCACCATTATTTTTTACCAAATCATCAGCCATTGATAGTAGTTCACGTTCTAAAGTTTCTTTTTCTTCTTTTTCAACTTCTTCTTCTTCTCTAATTCCCAACATGGCATTTATAGAATTTATATTCAAGTCTACTTCATCTAGGGATATAGTTGCAAGCTTTTTAACATTATAATATCCATTATAAAGTTTTTCTAATTCTTTTTCAATCAAAGATTTTCTATTTCCACAAAGTCTACAAGTACATTGTAATTTTTGATTATTATGTATTAAATTTAAAACTTCTTCAAATTCGATATCAGCAATTTCTCTTTTTTTATCATATGGCAATGAAACCCAAAATTGGATCATATCAGGAATATCTTCAGGATAATCGAAGTCCCATAAAAAATTTCCAAATACTGGTTGTTGAATTTGTTCCTTGATAATTCTTTTCTGTTTTTCCAATAATGTAGAAGGGGGAACTTTTTTGGAATATCGAATGGATTTATTGTGGCTTATATTACTATTTTTATTAATTTCATTTTGACTATAATTATGATGTTGGCTATGGTGATGGTGATACTCATCTGAATAATGTAAGTGATGATGAGGACATTGGCATTCACTGTCATTATATTCTTCTCCTTCTTCTTCTTCTTCTTCTTCTTCTTCTTCTTCTTCTTCTCCCTCTTCTCTCTCTTCTTCTTCTCCTTCCTCTTCTCCTTCTTCATCATCATTCTCATATGAAATTTGTAAATCATGACCACAATGGTGTCCATTATGACAATAATCACATATTGGATAGTCATACTCTTCGTCTTCTTCCCCCTCTTCTTCATCATATACAGAATTATTATGATGATTTCTATTGTACATTGTATTGTAAAATGAGTCATCATTAACTTCTTGTACAATTACATTTCCATTGGGTTCTTGTTTAATAACTCTTGAAACTGGATAATCATTTATAGAATCATTTAGTTCAACTTCAACGGTCATATCACGATTTTGAACATATGCCTTATCCTTATTATTATTTCTGAACTTTGAATTTTCATATTCAAAATGAATATTTTTCTCATCTATATAACTCTGAGACATTGATAATGTTTATTTTTCTTGAAACTATCAATTTTAATAATTTAATTAATTAGAAATATTATTGAAAAAAATGATTTATAACTGAGAAAAAAAATAAGATAATTTTTAGTGCAATAAGGATATATATCTAGTCCCTCCTACTAGATATCTATATACAAGAGTATAGCTATGTAAGAATATGATATACCAAAGTTTAAATGAATTTTTAAAAAAATTGAATCAAACGTTTTTTTAAACTTAGTATTATCGTTTTGTATGGCATTCCAGTATTAATATAATAATTTATCTTAATGTTAACTAAAATTGTAGGCCACAATTGTTTTATTCGCTGAGCTCACCAAAAATTTCCTGTCGCAAAAACTTAACCGCAAATATTGAAATTTTAGGTTGAAAAAATTGAAAATAAAACTGGTTTTCCCAGTTTGAGAATCGAACCGAGAATCTGTAGGCAATGTTATAACGTGTTTATTATCATATATATACATATCAATATATTTTGATATGAAGATCTCATTTTCATTATATGTTATTAAAGAAATCAAAAATTTCTGAGTTTTTCAAAAAAAAAATATTATTTAATGAGAAATATCTTAAGTAAATTTTTTTTAATAGATGTTGCTTCGCAAAATATATAAATAATTATTTTTTACGTACTAAGAAATACTAAATATAATTTTGACAGACAATGTTGGAACATTATTTGGTACCAATCTGGAGAATTATACTTTCTCCAGAACTTTAGTTTATTTCCCTTAGAATAGTTAATTTTTTTGTATCCTTCATTTTCCTTCCTACTTTTCAATGTGAACAAAACCTACAAAATTTTTCGCTATGGTTTTTGTCAAATAGTTCAGTGGAATAGCACATGTTTCTTTTTTTAAAAATAAAGATAGTTCGAACCCTTATTCTGCTATAATATATATTTTAAAAGCTATAAAGGTAAAATCAACTTGTTTTAATTTTTCAGTTCTTCAAGCTCAGATACGTAACACGCATAAAGCAACGAACCCATGTATTTGAATTACTTTTTTTTGAACAATTCCAAAAATTTACTATTTCTTATAATTAATTCATATAAGTATATGTTACATAATTGAATAGATTTAATTGAATAACTCATATATATTGAAATGGATATAATATCGTTTGCTACACCGGCAAATGTTCGTGTCCTACTTATACCAATTAATGAGTTAAGTCGATCTGATTTTGAAAATATACTAGAAACTTTACGCAGAGTTAAAGATATTAGGGCTGTTGACTTAATTCATAATCCAGGTAAATTTAATCCACAAGCTTATCCACAAGGTCATATTTATTTAAATTTTATAACTGGAGATGAAGATTCAGAGTCATTGTTTTTACATGATTTTGAACCATTTAGGAAAACTGCAATAGTTTTAGGAATTTGCAAATGGGATAAAAATTTAACTGATGATAAAATACGAGATATGAAAAATGATCTAAAAAAGAGATATTCTGCACCAATAAGTCAATTTATATTGATTTTCAACTGCCCAAAGACATTCAATTCAAAATTAAATAATGTTTATTCAGTTTTTGATGATACTTCCAATATGGAGACTAAAATATGTGATATAACTTCTAGATTCCTTAGTAATTTCTCAACTTATGCATCATCATATGAACATACAACTCTAAGATCACCAGGAAATTTAAGTGTTAATCAAATTTCTGTCAAATCCAAAAAGAAGATAACTAGTTCATTTGAATTAAATCCTGAAAAGATAAAACAAATGAGTTCAAGTGGTAGAAAATTAAAACTTAATGCAAATTTTTATTTAATGACTGGTAATCTAAAAAGTGCATTATCTAATTTCTGTGAAGCAATTTTCAATTTAAAATATTCAAATGATACATTATGGCTTGCTTCTGCATTAGATGGATTAGCAGTTTGTTTATTCTTATTATCTTCAATTGGTGCACCATATCAATTACCAAATTTTCTTGTATCATTCTTACAACAAGCAAAAGATATAGATAATTTACTTTCCACTCCTGTTTCTTCTCCCAGATCATCCTTTCAAATGATTAGAAATACTCAAGACCCCCCTGCTTCTACTTTAAATTTACCTGTTGTACCATTTGATGTAGTACAAGAAACTATATTCAATTGTGGTAGATTGTCTTCAGCTTTTTATGAAAGTACTAAATCAAAAAATTCTGATTATGTACCACAAATAGTGGTATCTGAAAGTTTACTAAGATATGCCTCATTAATGGTTTCAATAAATGTAAATGGTAAATTAGATTTGGATTTAATTCATGATATATTAAATCCTTCTTTAATTATATCCAAGAAGCATATTTCATCTGATTTTAATATAGATAATTTTAATAATTTGTGTTTACATATTTTGGATGCAGACTTTTGTCATCTTTCTCCTAATGAGCAAATGAAAATATTTTGCACTTTAATCTCCCTTTATTCTGTGACTAACATGGAAAAGAAAAAATGCTTAATGATCAAGATTTTCTTTGACCTTATAATAAAATCAAAGCATGTATCATCATTGCATAAACTTGAATATAATGATTTGAACAATTTAATGTCCGATTATTGTAGTAATTATGGTATTAAATTTATAAGAAATAAATATATAGGGTCACCAAATTATTTACAAAAGAAAATTTTATTTCAATTACTTGTTTTTTGTGCTAAAATAAATCACTATGAAGGGTATATTCATTACGCTTTAATTTTACTAAGGTATTTTTATAAAATTTTGACAGAAACAGAACAACTAGATATATATGGAAAATTAAAAAACTATTTTCCATTATCTGAAAATAAACCCGAGTATTGGGATCCAAACGTATTTTTAGATTTTGAATTTGAAACAAAAACTAACAAAATAGTAGAAGGTGAAGAATGTAATATTAATATACTTTTTAGGAATCCATTTGCATTTGAAGTTGATGTTAACAAGCTTGAACTAATTACAGATGGCAACTTTCCTCTAAAATTGACAACTGCTGAAGGGAAACATAACGATGAGCTGGAATCCGATCTCCCTTCAATTTTCTTAAGACCATATTCTGAAATGCTTATTCCATTAATATTGATTCCAGAACAACATGGTAACATCACAGTTAGAGGAATATCAGCATCTATTGCATCATGTAAAAAACAAAATTTTGTATCAACAGATTATAAAGCGATGTCATTTCAACCTAAATTGAATAAACCATTGAGCAATGATAATAGTGATCTAAACTTAATTAAATCGTGGGAAATATTTGTTGTTTATAAACAACCATTTTTAAAACTATTGGACGTTAAATTATCAGATAAATGGTTAATGCTATTGGATGGTGAAAAGAAACAATTCAAAATCATTCTGAAGAATACATCAAATACTGAGATAAATCATTTAATATCCAAATTTAAAGACTCAACTACAGATATATTAAATGCAGAACTAAATAACAAAACACTCCAACCTAATGAAATTTATGAACTTGAATATCAGTTATTAATGAGAAAACCTTTTAAAATATTAAATAAAAGTGACCTAGCTCAAATAAAGGGCAACGAATCATTTCATTTAGATGTTGAAATATCAGGTAAACTTGGTGTAAATGAAGCCAATTTAGTTCTTGAATATTCTCATCAGAAGGATACATCTTCTGAATTTAAAAGAAGTTTGATAATTCCTGTAAATCTTACAGTATATCCCAGTGTTGAACTTGCAGGTTGTGATATCATTCCTTTAACATCCAATACAAAAATAAATAAAGGAGATTCAAATCCATGTTGGGAATATTTGAGGAAAATGAAAGAAAAAAATCATAAGTTATCTCAATTTTGTTTACTTGCATTAGATTTTGTAAATATGTGGTCTGAAGAGATGGAAATTCGTATCGAATGTGAACCACAAAGCTTAACTGGAATTGAAGTATGCGATTCAAATGATTCTATTGACAAAATCACAGAGGAGAAATTTATTATTACATCATCTTTACATAGTAGGAAAAACATTAGAATGTTTATTCCATTATTAAGAATCGATTTTGATGAAGAGCAATTAGACAAAAGAATTCCAAGCTTGAGAAACAGACAATTTATTATTGATAAGAAAACTCCAATTGCCGAACAAATGTTTATAAGACATGCATTTTGGTATAAAGAAGAAATTCTCAAACGAATTACTGCTTCTTGGAGAATTTCATCGAATCATTCAAACTCAATACACTCGGGTAAATGTGGTTTAATTGATCTTAGAGGTTTTAGATTTTCATCAAAAATGATCGAAGTTTTAGAAGTTGAAAAAGTTGGTATATCTTTAAAATTACTGAATGAAAATGATGAAATTGTCGATTTGGATAATGCTCAATTAAACACATTTTATACTGTTCGTTTACATTTGACTAACAGAAATAAACATAAGGTATTTGGTATAGTCAGACACATTCCGGTCTGCAAGGACCCTCCATATACATATGAGAAAAAAATTCTCATTAATGGTGTTTTACAATTTAGTATTGAAACATCATTAATGCCACGTGAAACAAGATCATATGATTTAGGCATTGTATTTTTAGAAAAAGGTGATTATGAATGGGGTGTACTTTTTGATGAAGTAGATGGATTAGAAGAGGGTAATATTACCATTAAAAAACAACATTTGCAAAGGGAGCAACTTAAATTTAAAATTTACTAGGAGAATATTCCATTTCTCAGTTTATAAACGATTTTATAATAATTTGTGTTAAATTAGAACGTAAATAATCATAATATAAAGTTAATAATTAGGCATCTAGAATTATTAAGAATGCAGTTTTTATTTTGGAAGAACTAAAAATATCAACATAAACATGTCGCACATCAAAATTCATTGAGATTAAATTGAGCTCTTTTAGTTGTTAAATTAAATACATATTCATTTAATTTATTAGTCCTCTACTCTGGGGTCCAATTTTCATTTAAAAAACAGAACAGCTTCCATATAATAAAAAAAAACATGTCAGGATCTGTCATTCGAGGTGAAAAATGGAAGAACAATGGAGAGGAACAGTATTTAGCTGTTCATCCCAATGGTGAGATTGTATCATTATATCAAACCAATAATCAAGTAGCTGAGGAAGATGAAAATAATATTGTCAAAATTAATGAAAGATCAAATTTTGATAACATTCAATGTATAAACTATTCCAATGCAACTCCTGGTTTAACAGCGGTAGGTCAATTAGATGGTAAATGCTTACTATTTAATATTAGGGACTCTTCTGTTAATAATATAGTTTTAAAACCTTTACAATCAAGGTCATGTAATTCTGTATCATTTAACGAAAATGGATTAATTGCATTAGGTTATGATAGAGGACGACAAGATCATTCTATTCATGTATGGGATATAAATTCTCTTCAAAAAGGTGATTTTACAGGAAAAACAAGTAAAATATTTAGTTGTATTACAAACGAGAGTATAGCATCACTTTCATTTTGTCCAAGTGAACCGAAAAATTTTGTTACAGGTAGTTACAAATTATTAAGAGAATTTGATATTAGAAGTAATCAACCTATTTACCAAATTACGACAAGGTGTACACTTAATATTAGTGTTAATCCATTTTCATCATTTATGTTTGCATCTAATAGTGAAGATGGATCACTTGCTATTTGGGATCGTAGAAAATTAACTGATTCATTTCAGATTAATAATTTATATCAAAATAACACAGTTTCAACTGAAAAGCCTGCTTTATTATTTAATAAATTATTGAGTGATTATCAAAGAAGAACAAGCGGATCACCATATAGATTTTCATCTATTCAAAGGGGTGAAATTAGTGCATTATTTGATGGTGATTTAGTTAGACGATGGGAAGTTGCAAATGTTCCGCCACTTCAATCAGAAATACATAAATATGAACAAATGTTAAAGATGAATAAAAAGGAAAATCCAAATTTTGTATCAAAAATTGCAAGACCAACTGGTTCAATGTTTATATCAAAAGTTCATGATACTAAAACTAAATATGAAAGAGTTATATCTTTTGATTATGCACCATCAAAATCATCTGAATTTGGTATTGATTTAGTTTGTATGAGACAATCAGGTAGTATTTATAAAATGAAAGTAAATGATAGTCAAAATAATATTGCATTTAGTTCATATAATGATATTACATTTTGTGGAACTAATGGTGTTTTTAGTAAGTTTGCTAAAGATGAATATCAAGATAATAATACTAAAAAAATTGAAGAAAAATTATTAGGAATTACATTAACAGATCGACATAATAATGAAAACAATGATAAATTCAATACTAATGAGATTTTAAGAGAGAAAATTAAAACTGATAATTCTATTGAAAATGAGAATAAAAATGAACCAGATACGTATATTGGAGAAGAAGAAGAAGATCATGCTCAATTGTTAATATCTGATTCCTTATTAGATAATGATATTTGTTCAACAATCAGAAGAAGAGCAACAAAAGGTTATGGAACTAATTGTAAAAAAAATATGGAAGTTTTATCATCTATGAATACATATGAAACACAATTACATTTAAATAATACATGGAAATGGATTGATATAACATTTGATTTAATAACATCTGGTAAAATGAATTATGGTGATTTTGATTTTGGATATTTAGGTGTATTAGGAATTTGGAATATTAACAAAGATTTAATGACATTCAATAGATATATGGGTTTTAGAAATGTAACAGAGAAAGATGTTATGAATGCAGCAAAGGGTATGATTGATAGGAGATCAAAGGAATGTAGTTTATTAGCTGCTCCAGTTATTGGATTTCAAGGGCGAAGTTCTAAAGAAATTCAAAGAAGGTTAGCGATGTATGTTATTGGATGGGATTTTGGAGTTAGAGAATTAGAGGAGAAATATATTAGTTTAATTGCAAATGGTAATTATGAAAGGGCTGCAGGATGGGCCGTATTTCATGGTGATGTTAATCGTGCAATTACAATTTTAGGTGAGTCAAATAACGAGAATTATAAAATTATGTCAACTGCTATTGCAGCATACTCAGCATTTAAAGATTCAACAACAAATAATGCATGGAAGGATAGATGTAGGAAATTAGCATCTGATTTAGAGGATCCATATTTAAGAATTATATTTGCATATATTGCTGATGGAAATTGGTGGGATGTTTTAGATGAAACATCATTACCATTAAGGGAAAGATTAGGAGTTGCATTGAGGTTTTTACCAGATTCTGAACTTGAAATTTATTTGAATAGATTAGCGGATTCAGTTATTGAAAGGGGTGATGTTGAAGGTATAATTTTAACTGGTATTACAATGAAAGGTATTAATTTATTACAATCATTTGTTGATAGAACATATGATGTTCAAACGGCATGTTTAATTGCATCATTTGCAAGTCCAAAATATTTTACAGATGAAAGAGTTGATAGATGGGTTTATAGTTATAGATCATTACTTAATAGTTGGAGTTTATTTTCTGCACGAGCTAAATTTGATATTTCAAGGAATAAATTATCGAAAAGGAAAAATGAAATTAATTCTAATAATTTTGTACCAAGACAATTATATTTGCAATGTTCGAATTGTCATAAATCTATCACAAGGGATGAGAATGATGAAGATAATAATAATAATAATAATAATACTAATAATACTAGTAATACTAATAATACTAATAATACTAATAATAATACAACTACTAATACTACTACTACTAATACTACGACTACTACTACTAGTACTACTACCACTACTACTACCACTAATAACAACAACAACAACAACAACAACAATAATAATAATAATAGTAAGAAATCAACAAAAAAGAATAAATCAAATCATTCATGTAAACATTGTGGATTCCCACTTCCAAGATGTGCTATTTGTTTATTAACTCAAGGTGTACCTGTTCCAAAAGAGGTTATGTATATGAATCATTCTAATGATATTGGTAAGCATGATAATTCTGATGAAATTGTAAATAATTTAGATAAGAATGATATTTTAAGAAGAAAAAGGAATGAATCACAATTTAAGGAATGGTTTAGTTTTTGTTTATCATGTAACCATTGTATGCATGTTGGTCATGCTGAAGAATGGTTTTCAAAACATTATGTATGTCCAGTTCCAGATTGTGATTGCAAATGTAATAATAGATGAAGATAATATTTAAAATGATATGTATATGTGTATTATATATGTTACGTAATCTTATATATTAAATAATGTGCAGATAGAAAAAACGTGACTTATAATTAAATATATTTTTTTTTTTATGTTTATGTTTATTTTTAGGACAAAATGAGAGTTTTCTAATCTGACGCAAATGGGCTGAGTGCAAAGAGAAGGAAAGTTAAGCATGGCAAAAGTAAACAATAAGTGAAAACTCAAAAACATCAACATTTATTTACTTTTTAACAATTTCGTTTTCTTTTTCTGATAACTTGGTTCATTCACTAACAACAGTTTAATTACTTTTAAGAATAATCATTTCTTATTTCATTTTATTTATTTATATAAATTTTTTTTTTCCAATTTGTCATTTTTGATCTATTTCTAATTTCTGTTTTTCTAATTATTCATTAATTATTCATTAATTAAAAATGTCTTCAAATAATACAACCAATGAAGATAAACTGAATGATATCTTAAAGAAAATTGAAAGGGAGAAAAAATTAGCTGAAGGTGCAACAAATGTTAGAAAGAAAACTAATAATCCAATTGTTATTCAAAAATGTAATATACAGGTTAGGGAAGCACAAAAAAATATTGAATATTTAGAATCGATTTTAAATAAATTAAAAATTTCAACATCAAATTCAATGATTTCAAAAGATAATAATTTAAATTCAACAAATAATAAATCATATAATCAATTAAAACAAAAACCTTTATTTACTGCATTAGATTTATTAAAATATGATTGTCCTTCATTAGGTCATAAAATTCAATATATGATGCAAATGTTAGAATTTAAAATTCAAGTTGAAACTCAATATAAAGAAGCAAATGAAAAAATGTATAATCTTTATCAAGTTGAAGGTGATAGATCAAGTATTGCAATGGCAGAAAGAGGTAGATCTGAAAGTGATAGAAAATTACAATTAATGAAAAGAGCTCTTAAAGAATATCAATCAATGTATATAGATTTTGATGATATTTCACGTGAAAATGCAATGATTAATACAGTTAGAAAAAATCCATTATCTGGTGTTTTATTTATTCAAATTCAATCAATTAAAAATGTTGATCATATTCAATCTCCTTTATTTTCAAGAAATCCAGAATGTATAATTAGTATAAAAATTGATGATAATGAAAGAGCTAGAACAAAAGGTTCTAGAAATGATAGATGGGCAGATTTTTTCGATATTAATGTTGAAAAGGCAAATGAATTATCAATTACAGTTTATGATAAAATTAATGATCAATTAATTCCAGTTGGATTACTTTGGTTATCATTATCTGATGTTGCTGAAGAAATTAGAAGAAAAAAAGTTAAACAAGAAAGAGTAACTTCTGAACATTGGGAATCAAATACAAATGATGATAATCAATCAACAAATACATCTTCAACTTTACTCAATTCAACAATTGATTCAACATCAAAAAATTCAACTCAAAAATATTCAAACTCAAATCTAAATGGAAATAATGGTGATTTATCATCATCATCAATACCATCATCATCATCATCATCAAATTTAATAAGATCAACAAATTGGTACGGAATTGAACCATCGGGTGAAATTTTACTTACTTTAGGATTTGTTAAAACAAATGAAAGTAAAAATAGAACAGATCATAATAATTTTACAAGTGGATTAGGTCGTCATGGTGCCATTCGTCAAAGAAAGGAAGAAGTTGTTGAATCTCAAGGTCATAGATTTGTTCAAAAACAATTTTACAATATTATGTCATGTGCTGTTTGTAATGACTTCTTAAGATATACAGGTTATCAATGTGAAGATTGTTTATTCCTTTGTCATCAAAAATGTATTAAAAATATAATTGCCAAATGTATATCAAAATCAAGTTCAGATATAAGTTCTGAAGATACTAAATTAAATCATAGAATTCCACATAGATTTGTACCTGTTACAAATCGTGGTGCTAAATGGTGTTGTCATTGTGGTTATATTTTACCATTTGGTAAAAAGAATGTTCGTAAATGTGAAGAATGTGGTATAATGTGTCATGCTAATTGTATGCATTATGTTCCAGATTTATGTGGAATCTCTCCAAAGACTATTGAAAAGATTTTAGAAGCATTAAGAGCAACTCAAAAAAGGAATAAAAGAAAATCTGCTCCTCAAATTAAAACTTCTGCTATTGAATCTAATTTACCATTAACAAAACAAAAAACATCAGCATCTACAACATCAACTTTATTGAATATGTCAGTTAATAATAATAATATTGAAACTTCACTCTCACCAAAAAAACAATTTATTGATTCAAATGATTTAAAAAGTGAAAAAACTATTGAACATAATCAAAGAAAAGGACATGATTATGAGTTAGATCATGAACAAGAGCATATTTTTACGAATATTGAAAATGATAAAATATATGAACTAAATAATGATTCTAATACAATTAAAATAAATGATTCAATTGATAATAAACCTGAACTATTTAATAATTTACCACATGAAGATGTTTCAAATCAATTTGAAACTACTTATCCAACAAGAGCTGTAACTAGAACTAGTTTAGAAGAAATTAGTGATAAAATATCAAATTCTAATACCCTTAAAAGAGAAGAAATAAGTGAAGATTTTATAACAACAACTGAAGATGGTTTAATTGAAGTAAATCAAGTGGAAAAAAATGAAATAGAATTTAGTCATAGTGTTAAAATTCCAGAATATCCTGATTTAAATAAGACATCTGAAGAAATGGAAATATCTGAAATTTCAGTACCAAAGCAAAGTGCTCATCCGCATCATCATAATCATCATCATCATCATCATCATCATCATCAAAAGCGTCGTCATCGTCGTAGATATGGATTAGATGATTATAAATTTTTATCTGTTTTAGGTAAAGGTAATTTTGGTAAAGTTATGCTTGCTGAATATGTTTCAAATAATAAACTTTGTGCAATTAAAGTTTTAAAGAAAAATTTTATTGTTGAAAATGATGAAGTTGAAAGTACTAAATCTGAGAAGAGAGTTTTTCTTGTTGCAAATAAAAATAAACATCCATTTATGCTAAATTTATATCAATGTTTTCAAACTGAGAATAGAATTTATTTTGTAATGGAATATATTAGTGGAGGTGATTTAATGTGGCATGTTCAACAAAAGAAATTTTCATTAAGAAGGGCACAATTTTATGCATCTGAGATCTTACTAGCATTAAAATTTTTACATGATAATGGTATAATATATAGAGATTTAAAGTTAGATAATATTATGTTAACAACTGAAGGTCATATTAAATTAGCTGATTATGGTTTATGTAAAGAAAATATGTGGTTTGGAAATACTACAAGAACATTTTGTGGTACACCAGAATTAATGGCACCAGAAATTATTTCAGGTGAGCAAACTTATGATAAAGCAGTTGATTGGTGGGCATTTGGTGTTTTATTATATCAAATGATTTTAACAAAGACTCCATTTAAAGGTGATGATGAGGAAGAAGTTTTTAATGCCATTTTAACAGATGATCCATTATATCCAATTAGTATGTCAAAGGAAGCAGTTGATATTATTCAAAAACTTTTAACTAGAGATCCAAAATTAAGATTAGGATCAAGTGAAAGGGATGCAGAAGAAATTATGGAACATCCATATTTTGGAGATGTTAATTTTGATGATGTACTTAATTTAAGAGTTGAACCACCATATAAACCTGATGTTAGTGATCCAAGAGAAGCTAAATGTTTTGAAGAAGAATTTACATCACAAGCTGCTAAATTAACACCAGTAAATAGTGTTTTATCACCTAAATTACAAGAAATGTTCCGTGGATTTACATATTCATGTGATGATGAATGATAATATAATTAATAAAAATAAGATTTATAAGGATTGAATATAATAAGATGTTAATTAAGGTTAAAAAAAGATATTAGTATTTGGGATACGTAATTTAAAAATAGTATGTAAAATTATATAAATACGTCAATAAAACTTAATTATAGGATAATATAGTAAGTGTGAGAGGCGTGAATGTAAAAATTGGACAACATGATTTCAAAAAAATACGTTTTTATATTTTTTGATTTAATTTATATCTTTTTATTGACATATTTTAATGAAATGATTTATATATAATAGATATATTATATTAGGGAAGATAATAATGAATAACGAATTAGAGATCAATAGTTTTGAAGAATTAAGAGAGATTGATTTATTTGATAGAATTGTTGAAGTATTTAATAAAGCTCAAAAAAATGGAGATTTAATTTATAAAGAAGCAACTGATTTTGAAATTATTAAAGAGGATGAAAGTGAAATGAATTTTGAGATTAAAATTGTTGAAGCATTAAGTAAAAGGCCAAATAATCGTGCAAGTGAACCTGGTGAAGATAGTAAAGAAATTAGTAAAGAAAAAATTGAAGATATTAAAAGGAATAATCCATTTTTAAAACCTGAACCTGAATTAACAATTATTAAATCATTATTTAAAAATTATAGATTAATTTTAAATAAATTTCCAAATACTAAATATCATTTTTTATTAGTTACAAAAGAATTTGAAAAGCAAGATTCATTATTAAAACCAATTGAATTACAAATTATTCATACAATTTTAGAAAATTTAAATAATAAAAAAAGTAAAATTAATTTTAAAAATGAAGAACGTTATTTTTCATTTTTTAATAGTGGACCAGAGAGTGGATATTCACAATTTCATAAACATATTCAATTTATGATGTTACCAAAGAATTTTAATGTTTATCAAGATGATGTAATTAGAGGTGTTGAATATTTTATACCAAAGGAAATAATTGAAAATCGTAGGCCATTATTTTATTCAAAGGCAAGTTTTAAACATTATATTTTAAAATTGAAAAAAAATTCAAAAGATGAAGAAGAAGAGCAAGATTCATTAGCAATTTTATATATGTATTTAATTAAAAGAATTTTAAATATTTTTAAAGAATTTGAAGATGATAATAAAAAACTTAGTTATAATTTTTTAATGATGTCAGATTGGATGATGATTATACCACGTAGAAATGCTAAATTTTTTAATATTTGGCAAAATTCACTTGGATTTATGGGATTATTTTGTGTTAAAGATTTAGAATTAAAGAATGAAGTATTAAAAATTGGATTTTCAAAAATTTTACAAGAATGTGGATTCCCAATTGAAGAAGATGAAAAGAATATTGTATATAATGAATATGGATATTAATTACATAATGTAATAAATAATGTAATTTTAAATAGATAAATAGATTTATTATAAAGAAAAAAAAAAAAAGAACGTTTATATATATATATATATATTTATATATATATATATTTATATATATGTATATAATATAATTTATAATAAATAATAAATTGTTTGTTTATAATGAAATGAAATTAATAATTAGAATTATTTAAATTAGTTTGCGACTACAGAATTGTTTAAAGCTTCCTTTTCAGCAGCTTCAGCTTCAGCTTCTAAAATATAAGGAGTTAAATATGGTACATCTTCTGAAGCTTTAACAGCTTTTGAAGCTGGTAAAATATCAATTGAAGCAGCTAATTGATGAGCTGTAATAATTCTATAATTTCTTGCATATGATTCTTCAGTTGGTAATCTTGAAATTGCCTTTTGAACAACTGGATTTTCTTCCCATAATAAATCATCTAATTTTAAACCCATTTCTCTATAACCTGAAAAATAAGTAAAAGTTTTTGCAACTGGTAAAACCAAAGGTCTTAAAAATGCATTCTTTAAAATGAAATCTGCTTGCTTTTTAACTAATGTAACTGTTGACATAATGTTTTAATTTATTGATTAAGATTTTAAACAATTATATAAAAGTTTAAAACATATATTAAAGATATATTAAAGATATATTAAAGATATCAATAATATATTAAAATATTGATGTAATATTCTTCTTTAGAAAAATATACATACAATACATACAAATGATTATTGTGTATTATGTAATAAAAGGGAGAGAGAAATGAAGGGAATTGTGAGTGAGTGAGCAACAATCAGAGTTTTTTGATTGGTTGGCCAGTTTGAAAATTAAAAAAAATTAAAAAATTAATTTAAAAATTAATTAAATATTTTAATTATCGACGCGTCGGCACACATGACACACGACATTTTTTTATTTTATGGTATCCAATTTGATGAATCATAGTCGCGTCGAATTTGATGTTGATGAACGAGAATTCGTTCATAGAGAAAAAGAGCAGCAATTAAATAATAAAAGTTAATTATATAGAATCTCTGTATCATAGTTATTCTATTTCTAGAAGTCTTATAGATCTTCTAAGAAGAGAGTCAATTTATATTCATATATATATATATTATTAATATATTAGTTAATATCTAATTTTAAATATTATAATCTTTCAAGAGAAGTAGTCGGTCGAAGCTAACTAGGAAGAGAAACAGAAATTATAATTTTATAATTAACACCCGTACACCTTTTACGAAAAAAAAAAAATAAAAATTTTTAGCGCGTTTTTTTTTTTTTTATTTTTTTTTTTTTATTTTCATTTTCAAGTCGCGTTTTAAAAATTAAAATTAAATTAAATTTCCTAATTTGTAAACTGCTCTTTATTTAATTAACAGGGATGAATTAACAGTTATGAAACGCCGCTAAACATTGTTTTTTTAAACATTGTTTGTTTACGTTTCTATCATTTGACACATCCCAGCCACTAACCGTGTTTTTTTTCAGAAATGTTATTAGATTTCTTATTTTGGCAATAATGACCGTGTCAAATCATTGTATAAAATTATTATTCAATCAAATTATTCAATAATGAAATTGCTTTGAAATATTGATTATAAATACTTAACTATTCCCCCTTCTTCATATTCATTAATTAAATAACCATTTCTTTTATTTTATTTTATTTTATTTTATTTTATTTTCTTTTCTTTTCTTTTCTTTTATTTCTTACTTCCTTTAATAACTAATAAAAAACCAAATTCAATGAAGTTCTCAAACTTAAATTTAACTTCAATATTTTTATCTTTTTCACTAATTTCAAATGTTTTAGCTACAATAACTTGTAGTGAAGATAATCATTGTCCTGAAGAGTTACCATGTTGTTCAAGTACTAGTGGTACTTGTGGTACAGGTTCTTTTTGTTTAAATCCTTGTGATCCAAGATATTCATTTAATTCATCTTCTTGTTTACCAGCTTCAATTTGTAGATCTGGTTCATTTACTCCAAGATTATCAAATATGGTTAATCAAAATGATTATTTAGGTAATTCAACTAATACTGATTTTACTTATTATGGTAATGTAGTTGATTCAAATTCATCAGTTGAAATTAGAATGACTTCAAATTCAACTGGTGGTTTAATTGCTTCAGCTTTTTATATTTGGTATGGTAAAGTTTCATTTAAATTTAAAACATCTCATAATAAAGGTGTTATTTCAGCTGCAATTTTATTCTCTCAAGTTCAAGATGAAATTGATTTTGAATTTGTTGGTAGTCAATTAGAAATTGCAGAATCAAATTTTTATTTTGAAGGTACATTAAATTATTCAAATTCAGCAAATTTACCAACAACTGATACTTATGAAACTTTTCATACTTATGAAATTGATTGGAAACATGATTCAATTACTTGGTCAATTGATGGAGTTTCAATGAGAACTTTAAAAAAATCAGATACTTTTAATGAAACTTCAGGTGAATATCAATATCCTCAAACTCCTTCAAGACTTCAATTTTCAATTTGGCCAGTTACTTCATCATCAGGTGAAGGTACAAAAGAATGGGCTGGTGGTGCAATTGATTCAAATGCACCAGATTTTACAGATCCTGGTTATTTATATATTGGAATTGATACAGTTGAAGTTGATTGTTATGATCCACCATCTGATACTAAAATTGATGGTAATGTATCATATATTTTTGATGGTAATGGATTTTTAGAGAAAAATGTAATTATTTCAAATAATTTAACTTGGATTGAAAATTTTGGTAATACAGGTTTTAATAATGGTCAAGATGATTACATTTCAAGAATTTCAGCTTTATCAGCTTCAAAAATTGCATCATCATCAAAAATGATTGCTTCAATTAAATCAAAATCTTTAGCTTCTATTGCTTCTGTATCTTCAAAATCTTTAGCTTCAAAAGAATCTAAATCATTTAAATCAACTAGAAAATCATCAAGTTCATCATTATTATTATCATCATCATCAAAACCAGTTTTATCTTCTAAATCTTCAACTATATCAACTACATCATCAATTAAATCTACTATATCATCTATTACATCAAATACTACATCAAAAACTGATAAACCAATAACAACAGTTAAAACAAGTACATCTACAAGTACATCTAAATCATTTGAATCATCTATAGTTACAATAACATCATCATCATCATCATCATCATCATCAGAGATATCTGCATTTGTTCAATATGCTGGAGTTTCAACTTCAACTTCAACTTCAACTTATAATAATGCACCAAAAAATCAATTATCAATTATTTCAATAATTGCATTAATTGCATCAAGTTTATTGATTTAATGATTAAAATTTACAATTAGATTCATTTTCTTTTCATTAAGATATATATACAAATACCTTTTAATTCTTTTCTAATCTTATATATAATTTTGTATTCATATATAGCAAACCAAAATTAATAAATAAAAAAATATTCAAACAAGTAAATTTTTTTTTTTTTTTTTTTTTTTTACTGATAAGAGAATTCAAGGCTGTGTAACATACATAATAATAATTTCAATAATGCCGTATAAATAATGAGTAACTAAACTAATCTCTTGAAGTTTATAAGTTTTACATATATTACCTTTCATTAACCCTTTTCCTCATTTAAATAAATCTTTTATATATACAAAATAACATAATTGACAATAATGACTAACGATCATATTGGTTTAAGATATCAAATATATTCATTTGAATCAAATGAAATTAATAATAATGAAGATTTATTAATTCATACAATTAATAAAGGTTATAATGTACCAAGATTTCAATTTAATATTATAAAAACTCCAAGGATTAAACATTCATTAATTGCAGATTTATGTGTTTCTTCAACTAATGAAAGTTATATAATTTTTTGCTTTGTTGATTATGATAATAATAATGATAATAATGATAATGATTTTATTAGTGAAGAAGTTGTTAATTATAATGAAGATATTGATAATGCACAAATAACAAAGGAAAAATTACTTAAAATTTATTCAAATTATCAAATTGATTTTAATAATTTTAAAATTGAATATGATAATTCAATTAATAAATTAAATAATTCATTAAATAAATTTGATAATTTAAAATTACCAAGTAATTTTACAAATAAATTTTTAGGTATGATTTGTTTAAAACCATTTGGTAAAATCGATCAAAAGGAATATGAAATAACTGGATTTATTTCATTTTTCCCAGGTATTGGTAGTCAATTAATGAAAATGGCTGAAATATTTGCTAAAACTAAATTAAAAGCAAATAAAATTTGGATTACTGCAATCGAAGAGCATAAATTAAAGGAAATGTATGAAAAATTCGGTTATAAATTTGTCAAAAGAATCCTTGTTCCTGTATCAACTGATGAGAGTGGCAAAATTGTAGAGAATGACAATGACCCATCACATTTAGAGAACGATATTGCTGCAAACTGTGATTTCCATCTTGAAATACTATATAAAGATCTGTAATTGTGAATAAATTAAAATTAGTGTGTAAATTTCACCTCAGTACATTTTGTTGTGTCAAAAATAATAAGCGACAAAGTGCAAAGAAAACGTCGAGAAAAAACACATTTTATTGTGTTGATCTGAGTTTTATATGAAATGGAAATGACGGTGTTCTTTTAATTAATTTTTTTTTTTCATTGAATATCTTTTTAGGTTATTTTAACTCTTTTTTTTTTACCTTCTTTCTCTTCTTTCTATTCTTTCTCTTTCTGTTAATGCTTTGTTATAAGACTCTGTCATATACTACATCAATTAACACTTTAGTTAAAATCAGAAATTTAATACAAAACTCATTTAACTCTCCATTCCAAATATTTAAATTTAAAAATTATTATTCAACAAAATCTAAAGGAAAATCTAAAAAGAGTTTAACTAAAAAAATTAAATCAAATAAAATGTCAAATGAATTCTCAAGAGAAGCACTTGAATCTGTTTTAAAAAGACGTTTCTTTTTTGCACCATCATTTGAAATTTATGGTGGTGTTTCAGGTTTATATGATTATGGTCCACCTGGTTGTGCATTACAAGCAAATATAATTGATGCATGGAGAAAACATTTTGTCTTAGAGGAAGATATGTTAGAAGTTGATTGTACAATGTTAACACCTCATGAAGTTTTAAAAACTTCAGGTCATGTTGATAAATTTGCTGATTGGATGTGTAGAGATTTAAAAACTGGTGAAATTTTTAGAGCTGATCATTTAGTTGAAGAAGTTATTGAATCAAGATTAAAAGGTGATAAAGAAGCAAGAGGTATTGTTAATGAAGAACCAGAAGAAGATGATGATCAAAAAAAGAAAAGAAAGAAGAAAGTTAAAGAAATTAAAGCAATTAAATTAGATGATGAAATTGTTAAAGAATATGAAACAATTTTAGCTAAAATTGATGGATTTTCAGGTCCTGAATTAGGTGAAATAATTAAAAAATATAAAATTGTTAATCCAGCAACTGGTGATGAATTAGAACCACCAATTGAATTTAATTTAATGTTTGAAACTGCAATTGGTCCATCAGGTCAATTAAAAGGTTATTTAAGACCTGAAACTGCTCAAGGTCAATTTTTAAATTTTAATAAATTATTAGATTTTAATAATGAAAAAATGCCATTTGCATCTGCTTCAATTGGTAAATCATTTAGAAATGAAATTTCTCCAAGATCTGGTTTATTAAGAGTTAGAGAATTTTTAATGGCTGAAATTGAACATTTTGTTGATCCAAATAATAAAATTCATTCAAATTTTGATTCAATTAAAGATTTAAAAATTTCACTTTTATCAAAAGAAGTTCAATCTGCTGGTAAAACTGATATTTTAGAAATTTCAATCGGTAAAGCTGTTGAAAATAAAATTATTGATAATCAAACTTTAGGTTATTTTATTGGTAGAATTTATTTATTCTTAATTAAAATTGGTGTTGATCCAAAAAAATTAAGATTTAGACAACATATGTCAAATGAAATGGCTCATTATGCACAAGATTGTTGGGATGCTGAATTATTAACATCTTATGGTTGGATTGAATGTGTTGGTTGTGCTGATAGATCTGCTTATGATTTATCAGTTCATGCTGCTAAAACTAAGGAAAAATTATCTGTTAGAGAGGCATTAAAAGAACCACAAACTGTTGAATTATTTGAATGTGAAATTGAAAAGAAAAAATTTGGTCCATTATTTAGAAAAGATGCACCAAAAGTTGAAGAATGGTTAAATTCAAGAGATCAAAATGATTTAGAGAAATTATCAAAAGAATTAAATGAAAAATTAAAAATTTCAGCTAAAATTCCAAATACAACAATTGAAACAATTGAAATTCCTAATGATTTAATTAAAATTGAGAAAAAGAAGAAAACTGTTCATGTTAGGGAATATACTCCAAATGTTATTGAACCATCATTTGGTATTGGTAGAATTATTTATGCAATTTTTGAACATAGCTTTTGGACTAGACCTGAAGATTCAGCTAGGGCAGTTTTATCATTCCCACCATTAGTTGCACCAACTAAAGTTTTAGTTGTACCATTAATGAATAATAAAGAATTACAAGATGCAACAAAAATTGTTAAAAATAAATTACGTCTTGCTCAAATACCATTTAAAGTTGATGATTCTGGTGCATCAATTGGTAAACGTTATGCTAGAAATGATGAATTAGGTACACCATTTGGTATAACTGTTGATTATGATACAATTGAGGATGGATCTGTTACTTTAAGAGATAGAGATTCAACAAATCAAGTTAGAGGTTCACTTGATGATGTTATCTCTGCTGTTGAAAATATTACTTATAAAGGTGTATCATGGAAGGAAGGTACTAGTAAATTAGCACCATTCGATTCCAAATCCGATGAATAATCAAGTATATAAGTTTATAAGTTTATAAGTTTATAATTAAATATATAACATCTTAAACTCTAAGCAAAACAGTAAATCAATTTGGGCGCACCAACTGATTTTTGGCGGTTACACTTTTTTTTGCGTTTTGCTGTTAATTTTTTACGTTGTTGTTGTTGTTGTTGTTGTTGTTGTTGTTGTTGTTGTGGAGTAGAAATGTTATGTACACAATTCTCTTCTTTGTCGATCTTGATATAAATTTATTCATAGTTATATAGTTGTATATATATATTTATACATCGATATACTATATCAAACAATCATTTACTGCATAACTGCTCTCTATAGAATAGAGGAGACCACCCCATTCAATTAAAAACACAAATATATATATATATATATATATATATCCATATATATATATTGATATATATATATATTGAAATATATAACCATTCTTTTATTTTACTCTCATTTAATTATACACATTCATTTAGTCAATTAATTATACCCTTCTTATTTAATTATTCATTCGTCTATTTTAATACATTCACTCATTTATTCACTCATTAATTTATAATTCACTTTAATATTTAATATGTCAGACTCAGAATCTGTTAATTTACCTCGTCATAGGGCTACTTTAAATGTTGATAAATTAGCAATAGGGACTTCAACTGATAATTTAACATCATCAACAACAACAGCAACAACAACTTTAAATACTTCATCAGTTGAAAATGATATTCTAAATTTAAAAAGGAAAATTAGTAATATTGAAAATATTGAAATTGAAAAAATTCAAGAGGATAAAATTGAGGATAATAATTGTAAACAAGCTGAACTTCAAATGATTACTGAACAATTGAAAGTTATTAAAAATGAAAAATCAAGTTGGGATTCAAGTGATGAAGAGTTTGATCAGGTAGATAATAATAATAATAATAATAATAATAATAATAACAATAACGAACCATCTGAAGAAGACGCAATTGAAGCTTATGAAAATGATTTTGATGGTTACAATGATAATAATATTATTAAAGATGAAGAAAACGATAATATACTCTTAAAAACTCCAACTGCAATTACTGAAAATAATAGTTCTTTAGAATATAATGAAAATTTGAGATCATCAATTGCTAATTCTGCAATTGAAGAAGTTCAAAATTTTGATTTTTCAACACCTAATTTAATGGATTATAATTCTAATTCTAATTTAAATTTAATTGAAAACCAAAATCAACAATTATCTCCAATGATTGGTCAATTTGAAGGTATGCAATTATCAAATGAAGAAAATATGAAATTATTAACCCCAAATAGACAATTTGAATATAAAAATTTAAAAGTAGAAAATATAAATTCAAACCCTAATTCAAATTTCAATTCAGCTATTAATGAAAAGGTAAATATGATGCCTAATGAACTAAATGATATTGTTCCAATGTCAACTCAATTACCTAATGAAAACACTACTAATGCTAATAATAATCATAACCAACAATTTGACATTAACCAACTTAAATTAAATTTTAGTAATAAAGATTTAAAACCATCTTTTGCTTCAACAATAAATACTGCAGCTTCTTCAGATTTAGAATTTAATTCAATAATAGATAAATATCATCAACTACCTAAAATTGTTGCTGCATCAACTCCAAGTTTCGATTCAATGCCAGGAAAACCTCCACATCCTCCACCTTCTACTCAAAATCTGAATAATAGTCATAGTATTTCCTCACCAAATTTAAATGATAGTAATTTATTTATGCCTTCAAATATATCAATATCTAAAAATAATACTAAAGTTAAAGGTCATCAAAGAACTAATTCAATCCCAAGTGATATTAAAACAAGACAATTACCAACAACTATAAATACAGTGAAAGATTCACCAAATAATAAAAATCAAAATAATTATCAACAACAAAGTAAATCGAAAAAATTATTTGGTGGTTTCACTAAAGTTTTCGGTAAAAATTCAAATATTCGTTCATCTCAAGATTTAAAAATTTCAGCTCCAAAAAATGTTATACTCAAAACTCATGTAAGTTATGATTCTGAAACACAAACTTATAAAGATTTACCACCTGAATGGGCTAGAATATTAACAGCTCAAGGTATATCAGTTGCTGAACAACAAGCAAATCCAGTCGAAGCTAATCAAGTTATGAATTTTTATTCTGAAGCTTTTGGTAAAGGTAAAATACTAGGTGAAGGTGATAAATTTATGGATGTTAAAAGATCATCAAGTGAAAGTGAATTCTTGAATTCAACTCAAGATACTCAATATTTAACTCAAGATACAACTCAAGATACAACCCAAGACACTACACCGGATCATGAATATAATATGAATTCTTTTAATAGTGATAATTCATTATCAACAAGTCAAAATAAAAACTCAAACTTAAATTTGTTTCAAACTCCAAAAGCTGATAACGAGAGAACTTTAAATTCAGATTCGAGTCCAAATTTATCAGATTCAAATAATAAATTTAGTGATATCGAATATATTCCAAAAAGACATGCACCTCCACCTCCACCACCTTCTTCAAATTCATCATCATCAGCAAAATCACAACTACCCCAATCAACTTCAACAATTTCAATTCATCAGCAAAATAGAACTCCAACTTCAAATAATAGTAAAACATCTTCATTATCAAGACAAGCTTCAATTAAAAATGCTCGTAAACATTTAGGTTCTACAAACTCTTCCCCTACTACTGCTAAAAAAGTTATCAATCCATCTATTGGCGGTAGAAGTACACCAAATTCACCTTCAACTTCAATTATTGAATCTTTCTCTCGTCGCTTTAGCAAAAAAAGATCAACGACCAATGCTTCTGATTACAAACCTAAAATTGTTCATTTATCTGAAGGAATTTCAAATCCTGGTGGTCCAGTTCAAATTTCAAGTCCCGCTCAAGCCTCAACAACTGCACTTATTGAAAAATCAAATTTAAGTCCATTATTACTGAACATGAATAAATCTCCAGGTATTTCTAAATTTTCTTTTGCATCTTTATTAACCTCACCAAATGAGATTAATGATTTTGAGCCAAAACGTACTGCACCATCATTACCTAAACAAAATTTAGAAAGCAACATTAACAACAACAACAACAACAATAATAATATTCCATCTACTTTAAGTTATGCTTCTATTGGTAACTCAGCGAATGTTAATTCTACTTTAAAATCTCCAGTAGCTTTATCAAAAGAGAACACATTGATGGATGATGTGAAAGAAGTAATTGACGATGAAAAAGATGAAGTTAATGAAGAAATTTTAACAATGAAAGCTTATAATGAAGAAATTAGGAAAAGTCATCAAATTATAGAAACACCTTCCAGTTTAACATTACAAAAACCAACCGATGAAGCTTTAAAATCAAAGATTGATCAAAACTTACCACCTGTTCCACAAATTGAAGAAGATGAAGCCATCCAATCCAATAATGAAGTCAATGAAAACGCTGATGATAATATTTCAAATAATGAAACTTCAAATAATGAAGCTTTAAATAATGAAATTTCAAATTTCAAGACTCCACCAGTTCCAATTCCAACTGCTTCAGTTGTTACTACAGAAGCTACAAAATCTTCTAAAAAACAATTGACAGAAGAAGAACAAGAGAGACGCCGTGAAATTCGTCGTGCAAAAGATATTAAATATATGAAAAAACTGCATGAAATTTGTTCACCAGAGGATCCAATTCAAAGATATCATGGTTTAGTTAAAATTGGTCAAGGTGCATCAGGTGGTGTGTATACAGCTCATGATGATGTAACTAATCAATTTGTTGCTATTAAACAAATGGAATTGGAAAAACAACCAAAGAAAGAATTAATTATTAATGAAATTCTTGTCATGAAAGGTTCAAAACATGGAAATATTGTTAACTTTATTGAAGCTTATTTATTAAAGAAAGATTTATGGGTTGTTATGGAATATATGGAAGGTGGATCTTTAACTGATATTGTTACCCATAGTATAATGACAGAAGGTCAAATGGGTGCTGTTTGCCGTGAAACATTAAAAGGTTTAAGATTTTTACATTCTAAAGGTATTATACATCGTGATATTAAATCTGATAATATTTTACTTTCATTAAGCGGTGATATTAAATTAACTGATTTTGGATTTTGTGCGCAAATTAAAGATCATGCATCAAAACGTAATACAATGGTTGGTACACCATATTGGATGGCCCCTGAAATTGTTAAAAAGAAAGCTTATGGTCCAAAAGTTGATTTATGGTCTTTAGGTATTATGACTATTGAAATGATTGAAGGTGAACCACCATATTTGAATGAGACTCCTTTACGTGCTTTATTCTTAATTACTACTAATGGTAAACCAAAATTAAAAGATTGGGATTCATTAAGTTCTGAATTACAAGAATTTCTGAATGCCTGTCTTGAAGTTAATCCAGATAAACGTGCCAATAGTGTACAATTATTAAATTCTAAATTTATTGAAAAAGCATCGGCCAACTCCTCATTAGCTCCACTGGTTGAAGTAGCAAGAGCAGAAAAAGAAAAAGAACAAGAACAAGAAAAGGACAGTGAGTCAGATGAAGAAGAAGATGATGATGAACAAGAAACAAATGATAATGAAAATAATGATAATGTTGACATGAACATACAAACAACTTTAGAAGTAAGTGAATATATATCACCAGTTCGCAATGAGCCAAATGGTTCAACCGATACTCTAGATGAATTTAATAATATATGATTTATGAAGAGGATTATTTAAAATCATGAATTGCATTTTAAAGTGAACATAGGGGAACTTTAAGCCAAATTTTAGTAATAAATATTAAAAACATGCATAAGTATTTGTATCAAAGAATGATTTATCTTTTTGTTTATTTCGTAAATTATTTAATTATGAACATAATATATATATATATATATATATAAATTAATAAATTAAATGCATAATTTTGAATACATGCAGAAAGAAACTAAATAAAAATTGATCATTTTCCTAATAACGAGTTTGTAAGGTATCTATCTAATAGTATTTATTTCTTCCAATTACTATTTCTGTTATATTGTTAATAAGAAGATAAGCATACTTTTTTTTTGTTAGACAGGTAATCCAAGTTTCCACTCAAGCCTTGGTTATATCTCGATGATTTTGTACATATTTGTTTTGATTATAATTTAGTTTTGTTCTAAATCATTTGTTTACATTTCTTTTATTGATGGTTAAATATTGTTACAAGTATTTATTATTGTTTTGTTTTGTTGTGATCATATTTACTTTAAACTTAATAGTAGATTAGCTTTAGATAACGATGTCAGTATGAAACTTGAAAATAATTGTTTAAGATCTAAGTCAACTTTTATTAACCGTGTTAATAAAGATTGCTAGTCTGTTTTCTTAAAACATATTAATATTTTGAATAAGATTAACTCTTATTATTCTTACATCATTTTGTAGATTGAAAGCAATACTTCTAGATCTTAAATTTCTGTACAAAATTTTTAATTTTTCAAATAGAAATTTACAAAATAAAGGGTACTCCCCTGAAAATTTCCTATATAAAAATTAGAAACCCCTTACATCTTTTGACCTATAAGGCTCTTCAAGATATTCAATTTGGGCTTGTGAAAGTTCAATATCCAATGCAGAGACAGCTTCATCAACTCTCGAGATACTAGATAAACCAAGAATTGGACATCCACCTTTACTAACGATCCAAGCGGTTGCAACTTGTGACATTTTACAATTTAATTGCTTTGAAATTTCTTCTACTCTTTTAATGATTTCTTCATCAGCTTCAGAATAATCTTTTGTAATATATGAGATTGCAATATCTGATTTAAATCTTTCTGAATCATTAAATGATTGTGCTGGTCTTGTTAGAACTCCTCTAGCAAGTGGTGACCAATGTAATAAACCAACACCTGTTTCATTACAAAATGGAATCATTTCTCTTTCTTCTTCTCGATAAAGTAAATTATAAAAATTTTGCATTGAAATAAATTTATACCAACCATTTTTTTCAGCAACAAATTGTAATTGTGCAAACTGAGTTGCTCTCATTGATGATGCTCCAATATATCTAACCATTCCTGTATTAATTATATCATTAAGAGCTCTCATTGTTTCTTCCATTGGTGTTGATTTATCAAATCTGTGGATTTGTAAAACATCAATATATGTACCTAAACGTTCAGTTGAAGCGGTAACAGCATCAAAAATATGTTTTCTTGATAAACCATTTGAATTTATAAATTTCATATTATTTGGATCTTTATTTGATAATCCATCAACAACAAAACCAGGTGTATTAGAATCAACAGGGAAATAACATTTTGATAAAATAACAACAGTATATCTTGGTATATTATATTTTCTTAAAAATTTACCAATTAATTTTTCTGAGATACCATTTGAATACATATCTGCAGTATCAAAAGTTCTTAGACCAATATCATAACAATGTTTTAAAATTTTCATAATTTCTTCTTCATCTTCTAAAACCCAATTGCCATATTCTGTCTTAGCACCGAATGACATACATCCGACAACTAATTGTGAAATTTTAAGACCTGAATTACCTAAATTAACAAATTTCATATTTAGTTTTTAATATATTAAATGTGTAATATTTAGCTTTACTTGTGAAAAAGAAAAAAGAAAAAAGAAAAAAAGATAAACGATAAAAAAGAATGGTTTATAAATAAATAATTTTCATCAAGTTAAGTAAAATTATTTAAAATATGACAAATAAAAATGGGGAAAAAGTAAACACGGCTGTGCAGATTACACTGTTATTTTGTGCGATTTTACCGTAATTCGGGTCGGATAAACAAACATGATAAAGATAACTGGAAAAATTATTGACATTTGTGCAAAATTATATATAAAATATCAATATTCTAATTACAAAAGAATTGAATATAATTTAAATATATGAGGATAAGAAATTTTTTTTGTAATGAGTACCCAACAAATAATATAATAATGTCATCATTTACAATTGATAATATTTATGAAATAGGTGGTAGACAAGCAATTGTTACAGGTGGTGGATCAGGAATTGGTCAAATGATATGTGAAGGTTTTGCTGCAAATAATGTTGATGTTGCAATTGTTGATATTTATCAAGAAAGAATTGATGAAACAATTCAAATTTGTGAAAATATCAAATTAAAGACTGGTTCTAAATCTAAAATTACATCTTTATGTTATGATATTGGTAATGAAGAATCGAATAAAAAATTAGTTGAATATATCAATAAGAATTATGAAAATGTTGATATATTAATTAATTGCGCTGGTATTAGAAGACAAAATAAGGTTGAATTTCAACCGGGTGAACCTTTAGAAAAACTTGTTGAAGCTACAAATTCAATTGGTTGGAAAGATTTTAGGGATGTTTTCGATGTTAATGTTTTCGGTATGTATTTTTTAACAGCTGGATTAGTTCAGAAATTAGGTGAAGCAGCTTTAAAGGGGGAAGGAAGAGGATGTGTAATTTGCTTTTCATCACCATGTTCTGTTCATAATAATCAATTTGTACCAACATATCAACTTTCAAAAGTTTCAATTGATCATATGGTTAGAATTATGGCTGCTGAATTTGCTGATAAATATATTAGAGTTAATGCTATTTCACCAGGCTTATATGCAAGTAGAATGACACCAATGGCTCCTGATGATCCAAGGTCTAATATGAAATATGTTCATCTTGTTCCTGCAAGACGAGCTGGTTATGCTGAGGAAATGGTAGCATGTGTTATCTTTTTATGTTCAAAAGGTGGTGCTTATATGGATGGTAGAAATATTCGTATGGAAGGTGGCAGATTACTTACCTTAAAAGGACACATATATAGTGATGAGTAATATGTATAATTTTATAATAATATATTGTTGTATCCAATACTGACGAAAGTTGTAAAACCGAAGAAGTTAATAATAGTAGCCCTCCTTCCTCCCCCACCAATTTACTATTCAATTTTAATCCCCCCACAATTCTTATCGCACACATTTTTTTTTAACCGTTAAATTTTTTTTTTTACTTAGAAAAGTATTTAAACAACTGTGGATCCATGAATTTGGAACAGTAAAGAACATAAAGTATGAATTCAGGCTACAAATATATCAAGTTTGCATTATTTCAATGGTATAGGAAGATATATAATAGGGGTATTTTATGGAAATATTAAATAATTAATATGTCAGGTAGTATTCCATTAG
The DNA here is from genome assembly GCA_030570135.1 of Pichia deserticola. Classification (NCBI taxonomy): domain Eukaryota; kingdom Fungi; phylum Ascomycota; class Pichiomycetes; order Pichiales; family Pichiaceae; genus Pichia; species Pichia deserticola. The sequence continues at coordinate 28,899 of JAJLVB010000051.1, read as the reverse complement.
GGGAACTTATCTATATTTCTGTAAAGCCAATTTTCAAAATTTATTTTATTATAGGAACTGGATTTTATTTAGCAAGGAAAAATATTTTAACTGTTGAAACTTCTAAAAATATTAGTACGATTGCAATTAGAGTTTTAATTCCATGTTTAACATTTCAAAAAATTGTAACTAATATTAACAATGGATTAATTCATGAAATTGCAACAATTGTTTTTATTGCATATTTTATGATGTTTTCACAAGCACTTTTAATATTTTTAGTTGGAGTTTTAGTTGGTTGTCCAAAATATTGGTGGGGTGGTTTAATTTTATGTGGTTTATTACCAAATATTTCAGATTTACCAATTGCTTATTTACAAACAATGGAAACTGCTAATATTTTCCCAAATGTTGATTTAGGTGTTTCATTTGTAATGATTTATATGGGATTACAATTATTATTACAATTTACATTAGGATCTTATAAATTAATTGAATATGATTTTAAAGTTGATTTACAAATGCAATTAGAGAATGAAAATAAAAATAATCTTAATAAAGATTTAGAAAAAGGAATTGAAAATTCAATATCTACAACTACTATTACTGCTACTAGTGGTTCTAATTCAATACCAAAATCTACTGAACATAATATCTTGCAATATAGACCTCCAACTGAGAACAACTCAAATGCTAATAATTCTGAAGAAAATAATAATAATAATAGTAATAATAATAATGAAGGTGATGAATTATTATCAATATCATCATCTTTAATAATAAATACTTATAATAATCAATTAAAGAGAAATAATACAAATATATCATCAAAGAATGAATTATCTAAATATGCAAGTAGAGTATCTGTACTTGGTGATATTTTACAACCAAGGCAAGATCAAAAGCCTGAAGGTATACAAGATATTATTAGAGTTTATTCAAGATATGATGAATTCAATGAAACTCATAATGATATTGAATCAAAATTAGAGAGGGAAGTTGAAGAAGAAATTAAAATAGAAAAAGAGGAGAAAAAATTAGGTTTAAATATTTTTGAAAGAATTTTAATTAAATTTAAAGAAATTAATTGGAAGGAATTTTTTTGGACAATGGTTGCAATTTGGAAAGATTCATTTAAACAACCGGCATCTATTGTACTTGTTATATCAGTTACAATTTCAATGATACCATGGGTTCAAGCATTATTTGTTGAATCAACTCAAGTTACTTTACCTCCTGCACCTGATAAGCAACCTCCATTATCATTTATAATGGATTATGCAAGTTATATTGGAGCTGCACAAGTTCCATTTGGTTTATTATTACTAGGTGGTACAATTGGTAGATTAAAAATTGGAGAATTCCCAAAACATTTATTAAAAGTTCCAATTGCTGTTACATTTTTAAGATTATTTATATTCCCAATTATTGGATGTGCTTTTAATTCAAAAATTTATAGAGATGGATTATTTTATCAAAATGATATTTTATATTTTGTGTCAAATATAAATTTTGCACTACCACCTGCAACTTCATTACTTTATATTACTGCTTTTTATACACCATTAGATGGGAAAAATCATATTCAAATGGATTTATTAGCTTTAGTTTATATTTTTCATTATATCTTCTTAGTTATATGTCTTCCATTTACCGCAACTTATACAATGAAAGTATCATTGGGATTTTAAATTTCAGGTTGTTCATTTTTTACTTATAATAATTTAATAATATATACGTTCCTTTTTTTTTGCTAAACAGAGACTAAAAATTTATAATATATGATATATAATACATATAAATATCTAACTATTAATATCTATTAATATTCAAATTAAAACTTGTTCAAATTGGTAAATATTCATTTAATCAAAGAGATGTTGAAGAGGCATTTATTGCAGATCCGGGTTAGTTTATTCATGATACAATGTATCTATCATCCAATTTAGAACAAATTGATGAAACTAATAAAGAATCAAAATACCGATCTTTACATTTATTATCTAAAGATAAATTTTATTATTAACCGATTCTGCATGTTCGTTTGATGTTTTAAGCTGAAAAGGAAACAGTAATTTACAAATTAGTCTCTGTTAAAAAACTCAATTGAAAGTTCAATTATTAAAGTGCTTAAATCTTTCAGCAATTATATCGGTTGTCATATTTCTTCATTATCTTTATTATTAAAAAATCAATTTACATTCCTTTAAAATAAAGTAAATACACTTATATAAACACAACGACATGCATTTATCTTTCTGCATATAAATTATTTACAAAAAGCAAACCATAAATATATATTTATTTGTATATAAAACTTAATTATTATTATTATTATCATACTATTTTTTAATATCATTAAGTAAAATCATAAAAGGAAAAAAAGTAGCGACGATCGAGGACTGACATGATATTTGATATTTGATATTTGATATTTGATATTTGATGTTTTTTGTACTTGATAACGTAGCTTTTGATGTTTGCTAATATGATTCTATATATCGTGAATAGTGAAATCAGATTGTTTACTAACTATATTTATAAAGGTTAACGCAAGTATACAATCTTCTGGTATTCCTTTTTATTTCATTCAGGTAAAAAATGTCTACTGAAGATCAAGTAACATCCACACCTGAGAAAATTACAAATGGATTAGAAAATATAACTGGTATATCTGAAATCTCATCTCATTTTCAAGATAATATAAAGCAATTGACACCTATTGAAGACTTAAATAATCTGAAATATCACGACAAAGCCTATTTAGATACAGTTATAAGTAAGGCAAGTAGAGGTGATACATTTTTCCCTCAATCTACTGACAGAAACAATTATAATTTTACAAATACACCATCATTTAATAAATCACCTTCGAAAATTAATTATTTAGCTTCAACCCCTTTAAGAGATGATTCTAATTATAATAAAGAATTATCAAAACCAATTCAATTCAATATTAATAAAAAACCAAGAAATATATTTAATTTAAGCCCTGAATTTATATCACATCAACCAGGCTTAAAATTATCAACAAATAATGATGGTTCAATTAACCCAATTAAAGGTGCATTTAATATTTTTGATAAAAACTCATCTTTTGCATCAGGAACTTCTTCAATTGGATCAAGATATTTTAGAAGATCGAAGAAAAGATCAAGAGGTTCATATATAAGTGATTTATCATTTGATTCAACTAATAATTCAAGTAGGATCATCAATAATAATAACAATAGTAATATCAGTAATAACAATAACAATAATAATAATAATAATAATAATAATAATCAATCTTTATCTGAAATAAATATATTACAAAATAAAAATACATCTTTTTCAAAACATCAGCAATATCAACGAAGAAAGAATAATAATTCCAGTTCAAAGTATGAATATTTTCATACTTTATTATCTGATCCACAATGTATTTCTAATTTAACACTAATTATTCAAATTTTATTAAATACATTAATGGTTTTAATATTTTTAGGTTTTAGTTTAATTGCATTCTTTGCAATTAAAAGAGATGTAGATCATAAAATTGCATCTTATGTTAATGATGCAATTCATAAAATAAATTCTTGTAAAAGAGAATATTTAAGGAATAATTGTGCACCTGAAATGCGTGTACCTGCATTAGAATATAAATGTAATGAATGGGATACTTGTATGAGTCACAATCCTGAATCTGTTATAACTTCAATGGCATATTTTGAAGTTTTAGCAGATTGTATGAATGCATTCTTTCATAATATTTCAATTAAATCATTATCAGGAATTGGATGTTTAATGATTTTTTGTATTATAGTTCCAAATATTTTATTTTCAAAATTTCGTTCAACTACAATTAATCAAAATTATTATAATCACAATAATAATGATAATGATTTATCAAACATTCAAACTTCATCTCCATTAAAATTAACTAATAGAAATAATAATGACATAAATAGTATAAGATCATCAGGAATCAAATCATTAATTACATCAAATTCTAATCAACAAATATTACCAATTACAAATGATATTCATACCAATGCAAACATTTCAGGATCAGTAAGGTTTAATCCAAATGTTAGTTATAGTATGTATGATTATGAAGAAGATGAAGATAATAATATTAATAATAACAATAACACTGATGATAAAAATGATGAAAATTATGAAAATGAAGAAATAAAAGAAGAAGAAGAAGAAGAAGAAGAAGAAGAAGATGGTGGTGATGATGAAGAAAACTTATTAGCAAATCAACGAATAATATTAGACGAATAAACTATTATTTATTTTAAAAAAAAATGTACAATATACCTTATAATGTATAATTAGTAATTTATTATTTAAAATTACTGTATAAAATTATTAATAAAATTAGCAAATTAATAATAAATTTAAATTATACATTTTTATAAATGAACTAAAAACATGAGTTAGGAGATTTTTCTCTTATAAAATTACAAAAAAGCCGATGTATGAAGTTTTTGGATAAATCTGAGAAAAAACCGGATGAAAATGGTAATTATAGTAATAAGGTAATTTTAAGCAGCAACTTTTTTACCCATTAATTGACTAAGCAATTCTTGACTATTACTTTTTGTATCAATATTATTATTTGTAAATAATCCAGGTGGTGGTTGAATTGGAGTACCAACAGAACTATTTGCACCACTTGAACCATTAATTAAATTTTGTTGTAATTTCATTTGTTGTTGTTGTTGTTGTTGTTGCTGCAAAAGTCTTTGTTGAAGAAAAGCTTGGGTTGAATTGACATTCATATTACCATGTTGACCTTGAGTTGGGAATCCACCTTGTTTTAATTGTGCTTCAATATATTGATTTTGTAATTGGTTTTGTAACTGTGCATTTATTGAAGAAGGAGTGGTACTTAGTTTTGTTAAATCAGGAGAATTTGTTGGTTTAGTTCCAGCATTGGCACCTACTGCTTGTGCCGCTTGTGCCGCTTGAGCTACTTGTGCTGCCCTTGTTGCTTGAACAACTTGTTCTTGTGCTTGCGATGCTTGTAATGCTTGAATATAAGCTCTATAATTATAATTTCTTGTATAAGGAGAAAATAATAAAGAATCTGTTAGACGTGAAATAAATAATTTTTCATCATCATTACTAAAATAACCAATAGATTCGTCTTCAGTAGATGAATTTAAAATGTCAGAATTATGGAATAATTTAATATGTGATGAAGTAATTGTAAATTCTGGTGTTTTAAATTTACTATCAATACTATAATCAATATTATTATTATTAATTTCCTTAATTGAATCACAAACTGAAATAAATGAAAGAGCTCCATTATCTAAAACAATTGGATGTTGTTGATCTTTGTCTTTCTTTTCTTTCTTTTTATTAGAATTAAATTGATCTGGTTGATGATCTGGATTTTGTTTTTGTAAAAGTTGTGATTTTTGTAATAATTGTTGCAATTGTTGTTGTTGTTGTTGGTGATGGTATTGTGATTGTTGTAATTGCTGAGGATTTTGATCAATTTGTGCTTGCTTAGTTTGTTGAATAACATCATTTAGAGTTGGGAATACTGATAATACAGTATCATTAGAAGTTTGATTAAACATTGGTTGATTTTTCGTTTTTGCCCAAGATACAGTGGCTGGTAATTGTACACCATCTTGATTATTAGAATTAAGTGAAAATAAATTATTTGTACTAGAACTTGCATTTGAATTTGAATTTGAATTTAATTGAGCATTTGATATTTGTGGAGAGTTATGAGTTGAATCAGAGAGATCATCAAGTGTATTTCCTAAAGTATGATTTGAAAATTTATCAGAAGAAACTTTACCATTAGTTGATCTAGTTGATAAATCTTGTCTTGAATAAGAATCTGCTTCTTCACCAGGTTCATGTAAAAACATACAATTTGGATTTGGACAAGGTTGACCTCTTAAATATGAAGAACAATATTTTGTTGTACCATGAGCTGCTCTTAATAATTTACCATCACTAATTGAACCATCAACTGCTGCAATACATTTAGTTGCATCTTCCTTCCTTGCAAAAGTAACATAAACACCATAACCAGGGCTAGTAGTAAAATGATGTGGATTATTAGGATTTGGATTTCTTTTATTAATAACTATTTTATTTATTTTACCATATTGACCAAAATATTTTTCAGATTTTAAAACAGGAATTAAATCATCATAAGAACAAGGTGGATTTAAACCAACAACATAAACTAAATTTTTTTGAATAACTCTCATTCCAGCTAAATGATGTCTTTTTGCTTGTTCTGCATCTTTTTTTTCCTTTTCAATAATTTTTTTCTCCCTCTTTCTCTTTTCTATTTTAGCCTTTTGTAATTTCCATTCTTCAGCTGTAATATTTCTATATTCAATATTCTTATCTTCATAAGGTCTACGACAAGCAGGACATTTTCCATTTAATTCAGGATTGGTTCTAATATTATTGTAACAAAATTGACAAATTTGATATCCACATGGGCATGGTTTAAAATTTTTATCTGTAATATCCATATCTTCACAACAAAGTGGACAGATATCATCTTCATCTTCAGATAAGAAAGAATCACTATTATTATCGAATGACATTGTAGTTTTTAGTAATTAAATTTGTTTAAATGATAAGAAGTAATAATATAATATTTCTTTGAATAGATCTTTTAGTATATATTTATATATTTAAATATAAATATGTATTTAAATTATTGTATGTCTTTAAATTGAATTATATATTAAAAGTAAGTATTATAACAGAGAAGAAGTAGAAAAGAAGAAAAATTTATATATATACATCTAAATAAGATTAAAAGGCGTCAGATCCAACATTCATGTCTCTGAGTGTGTGTGATGATGGTAGTATGAGCCTCAAAAGGGACTCAAAAACTGCTGGCACAGTAAATTTTTATTTTTATTTTTATTTTTTTTTTATTTTTTTATTTTTTTATTTTTTTATTTTTTTATTTTTTTTTTCTCGTGATTATTGACACAGAAATATGGATTGACAGTACAACAGAAGGTTCTGGTCGCATCGCGACAAAATAGATGCAGCAACAGTGCAAAAACAGAAAAACTTTTTAAAATTTTTCGTGCAAATAGTGAAAGCCACATATATACAACAAAACATTTGTCGTACTTTAAAAACATTATTCACTTCAATTCAATTCAATTCAATTCAATTTAACACGCGTATTGAGGACGGTTTTAAATTTGAAAGATCGATTGAATATTTCATTTTATTGTTTAAAGATTTAATTCTAATATCTTTTTTTTCCCTTTTTTTCCTTTCTTTCTTTCTTTCTTTCTTTGAATTTAGATTATCTTGACAAATTATACAAGACAGTTGCACTATTGTTTCTACCATCATTGTTTTTTCTTTTACCAATATATCATGAGTGAAATACAACCGCAAGCAAGTGAGGTGGAAAAAATACATCATTTGCTTCAGAATTTATTGAGTTCTGATAACAATATTAGAATTAGATCTGAACTAGATTTTAAACATTTAATGGAATCAAATCCAGATGTTTTCTTATTTTCATTAATTCAAATTGCTTTAAATGATTCATTAGAACTTTCAATAAGACAAGCTTCATTACTTAACTTGAAAAGAATTGTTCCATTATATTGGTCTCCAGCATTTGATAAATATATAGGTCCAAATACTATAAATCAAGAAGTTAAAAAAATTCTTAGAGACTCTTTATTAAAATTAATTGGTGATCCAGATTCAAAGATAAGAAGTAGTTCTGGTTATGCAATTGTACAAATTGCAGCTGTTGATTATCCTGATGAATGGCCTAATTTATTAGATTATTTATATAATATAACAACAAATCAACAATCTTCTATGTTTGAAATAATTGGATCATTATGTGTTTTACAAGAATTATTTGATGATCTTGTTTCTGATGAACAATTTTATGAAGATGGTGTTGGTATTGCAGTACTGAAAACTTGTCAAATGTTGTTAGAAAATTCACATTATAATTTAGAAGTTAAAGTTGAAACTTTACATTTATTAAATGCAGTATGTGATTCTTTAGTAAATGCAGATTTTGATTATCCAAATAGAGAACAATTTTGTACAGTTGTAATTCCACAAATTTTTAAATTAATTGCAACTATATCTCAAAATTTATCAAATGATAATCAATATATAAATCAACTATTTGCATGGAGTTTTAAACATCAATGTTATACTATTCTTAATATATTAATGAATTCATATCCTGAACTATTAAATGATTATATTACTGATTCTTTTAATATAACTTTATTAGATCTTTCTAATGAAAAATCTTTTTTCACTCATTTATTAAGTATTGATATCGACATAAATACCTCAAGATCATTATTTATTGATTTCGATCATTTCTATTCTTCTCAAAAGGAAAACGTAGAACCATTTCAAATAACAACATTTTCAATTGCTAAAAAAATTGAATTCTTGCAAACATTAATTGAATTAAAAAATTTAGATGACTTAGAAGTAATTTCTAATATTTGTAATATTTTTTTACCTTTATCAAGATTATCAAATATTGAAATTGATGATTATCATTTTAATTTTAATAAATTTGTAACAGTCGAAACTAGCTTAAATAATAAAATTAATGTTAGAGATGCAATTAGAGATTTTCTTAGTGATATAAATGCTAAAGATAATTTATTATTCATCAATTTACTTGTTCAAAAATTTGATTCAATCAGAGATGTAAATATAAACAAATTAGAATTAGAGGCTTTATTTTATCTTCTTGCATGTTGTTTTGATAATGATGATACAATTGTTGGATCTGCATCCTTTGACATAAATAATTTTATTAATAAATCTATCGAATTAGCTACAAATGAAACTTTATTAACTGAAAATTGTCAATTTTTAGTTTCAAGAATTATCTTAATGATACCGAAATTTATGTTTAAATATGAATCAAATTGTAAAACTTATGGAATTAAGCCATTTGAAAAAATCCTTTCAATTATACCGAAATTAGGTGAATCTGATGATTATCTAATTACTAAATCTTCAATTTTAATTTCTTTACAATATTATAATTACTTTATTAGAGCTAAAGAATTCAATTCAAATATTCAACATCAATTACTAGATTTAATAAACCAACTAAAGGAAGATTCAGATGAGGATACAGATTTAATGCTTCTTGATGTTATGACTATTATAATTGCAATGGATAATAAAACATTAGCAAAAGATGAAAAATCAATTAACCTTATTTTAACAATAGGTTTCAAAAATGATTCTAGCTTTGCATTAAATACTTCGTTATTTGAATGTATTGAAGATTTGATAAAAGATATACCAGAAGAAGATTATTTGAAAATACTTTCAAATGTTTTCCCATTATTGCTTCAAAAAATTTCTGAATTTAACGGTGAATATAATTCACAAATTGATTTATCATTACAAATAATTACTGTTTTCTTAGAAAATAAGAATTACAGATTAACAAGCGATATCTTTCAATCAAATTTTTCAACAATTACAAAATTTATTATTGCATGTAATGATGATGAATTACTTCAGTCAAGTTCAGAATGTTTAATTAAGTTGGTTAATATCTCAATCTCCTTATGTTCTAGTTATATTGATAAAGAATCACATGAATCTGGTGTTCAGATTTTGTTAAAAAGTGTTTCTAAATTTTTGTCACCTTCCATGACCGATAGAGCTATCGTACATTTGGGTGACCTGGTTACTCTATTGTTAGAAAAATTTAATAATTCAATTGGTAATTATTTAGAAGATATTCTGAAAGCTTTAACAGTTAGATTAGTTCATGCAAAAGAAGTACCAACAATTGAAAACATGATTTTAATTTTCAATATGCTTGCTATTGCTCAACCTCAAACTACAATTAATTTTTTAAAAAGTTTTACAATCGATGATAGCACTGCATTATCAAAAGTTTTACCAATTTGGTTTCAAGCATATGAGGTTATGCGTGGTTATGAATCCATATTATCAAATATTCGTGCATTTATAGAAATTTTCAAATTAAACGATGATAGTATAAATAATATAATTGTTGATGGTGATCCAATCCAACCTAAAGTTCCTGAAGGTGTCATTATTACTAGATCCATTTCTAAAAAAATACCTGTTACTTATGAAAAAATTCCTGCTAATGTTAAAATAATTAGACTCCTTTTAAGTGAACTAAAAAATGATGTTACATCTTCGAAAGCTGCTGAAAATGAGGCTATAAACAATCATTCTCATGGCCATGAACATGACCACGAACATGAACATTATGGTGATGCTGAAGATGATGATGGTTGGGAAGATTTGGAAGATGTAGAACCAACATTTGAACATTTGAGAAGCTACGTTGATGACGATGGTAGTGTTAAAAGGGCTAGTGATGGTAATAATAATGATATGAGACAACTTTTAATTCATTTCTTTAAAGAATGTACAACTAATAATACAGCTAATTTTGAAAATATTTATAATAATTACTTAACGGATAACCAAAAGTCATTACTATCCGAATATCTTGTTTTTACTTAATTTAAAAGTTTTGTAAAAGTAACCTAATTTACCATTATATAATTACATAATCAGAACAAAATAAAATACAAACTATGATATTTAGTATTTAATATTGACAATTTATAAGTTGAGGTCAATATCAATATCAATATCGATATCTTTGATTAATGCATCAATACCTTCTCTTCTAAATATACTGTTCTTAATTTTATTCTTTTCTTCAACTTCATTGTGTTCCTTTTCTTTATTTTCTTGTGTATTCTCATCTTCGACATCAACAGATTTGTAAAAAACTTTTGGATTTGTTCTTAATCTACTGAAAGGATCACTAAAATCGTTATTTTGTAATTGTTTACGTTTGGTTTCAACGATTTTCTTTTCAGCCTTTCTAATAAATTCTTGATTTGATTTTTGATTTCTTATATTAATTTGTTCTAGTTTTGAAGTATTTTGATGTCCTTTAAAAAATTTACTTAATTGATCAATTTCTTTTTGAAGTGAATTAGCTAATTCTTCATCACCTTGCTCTAAAGCAACTTGAAGTTCCTCTCTTAACCTACCTAATTTTCTAACTCTTGCAGCGGTATTCATTTCATAAACTGAAAGTTCTTCTTTTTTAGCTATCATTTTATTGATATCTGCATCTGTCAATATTCTCGTTGCCATTTCTCTTAATTGTGCAAATTTATCCTCAACATATCCAACAGTTGGAAGTGTATGATTAGTTGAAGATGAAACTGCATTTTTATAAATTTTATAATCTTCTGGAGTAAATAATGAATTTGATAAAAATGCTAACTCTATAATTTTTGCAGAATCACCTTGAGAAACTTTTAAATATGTATTACAAGGCTTACCAGATAATTTATATGGCTTACCACCTCTTTTAACTTCTTCAACTAATGCCATTCTATATTGTGGTTTATTAGTATTGGGTGAGGGTCCTATATTAATTCTAACCAAAGTACCAGGAATACAAGTATCAAATTCATCACGATATAAATATTTCTCAAGGATTGATCTACTTGATCTAATTTTATTATTTATATCATCTAATGAAGCATCTTGATATAATGATTGATCAAAACTTGATTTTTGTCTTGATGATTTTTTGGATGTATTATAATCATCTGAATAATATTCATCATCTTCATCACCATATCCAGCCAATTCTTTAAGATCAGCATCATCATCTTCATCCCCAAAATCATCTTCATAGTCCTCTTCTTCATAATCTTCGCTTCTTTTTCTTCTATTTTCTTTATTAGATTTAAGTTCTCTTTGTCTTTTCAATTCTGAAAGTTTACTAGTTCTTAATTTTTTAGAGGAGGAACCTTTTTGAATGGTTTTAGATTCAGCTTTACTTTGTTTAGCTCTTAATGCTAAAAATCTTCTTTCTCTAAATTTATCCTTTTCTTGTATACGATCGTAAAGAATACCTTCTCTTGAGACTTCATCCATTTGCATTAATCTAGCTTTATCTGCTTCATCCTTATATTTCCCCTCAAGAGGATAAGGATCTTCTTCAGGATTTAATTCTTCAATATCATCATCTTCATCATCATCATCATCTTCATCTTCTTCATCATCTTCATTAATAGTTCTTTTTGTTCCACGTCTTCCTGAAGAACTTTTTGGTTCATAATCACTTTCCTCATCTGATCCAATACCTGCTAATTCCAAAAGATCGTCATCACTGTCACTCATATTTGATTGATTTCTTATTACTCTATTCAGATGTTTTGAAAACAAAGATAAAATTCAATTAAAAGGCAGAAATGGACCTTAAAACAGCAGGCAAAAATCAACTAAGTCAACTTTTCTTTCTTCTTCCACATTTTTCATTCATGTTCACAGCTCCAAATCCGCTTTGCAATCCCGCGAAGAGAAATAAAGAGAAATCTTAAAAAACTCTGGCAAGAAGAATTTTGCAATAGTTTCCCAATCGGGAAATCCAATCAGAGCTTCTCGCACATGCTTTATTTTCAAATATATTAAAAATATATTAATAATGAATTAAAAACATCAGATATCAAATAATAATATATTATTTTCATTTAATCATATTGAGTATTGTTTTAGCATGAGTTTTTAAAATAAGTTTAATATTATAAACTATATATTATATAAAGGTTAATTTAATAGATATTGTTACAAATAAAGAAAGTTGAAGAAGAAAAAAAAAGGAGGACCAAATTTAATCACATATATAAATATAATAAATAAATACAATGTTATCATCTAATTCAAATAATAAAAAGGGAATACCTCCAATAAATAATCCACCTATTTCAACGGCAAAAAGATCACCATCGATTTTAGTTACGGATGTAAGAAAAAATCAAATAAAAGCACCTTTTGCAGGTCATAAATTAGAACAACTTAAAAAGAAAAAGGAAAAATCTAATGAAAGAGTCAGTAATCTGGTGCAAAGTATGAGAAGATCATCAAATTCAAAATATTCAAATATATCAGTCTCTAATTTAACTTCAAATATAAGTGATATACCCTCTTCTAGACAAAGAGAGACTCCAAAATTTGTTGCAACTGATTCATTTGGCTCAAGAACTTATCAAAAAGTTCCTCAATATATTAAAAATTTACCAAGTAGAACATCAAAAGTAACACAAAAATTAGTTTTAATTCCTGAAAATGAAATAAAGACCTCACAGAGAGAGGAATCAACTACTGATAATATATTTCAAGAAGTTTATAGTAGGACAAAAGCTGAAAAACTGACAAAAGAGCAAAGAGAACATGAGTATCCACGTGTAACTGCATATTTAATTGCTGAAGGTTTTAATCTAAAATTAACTTCAAAATTTTTAGCAAAATATCATATGGTTTTACCAAGATTATATGATGAAGTATTATATATACCATATTCTTTACCTTTATTACCTGGTGAAAATGGTTATAGAGTTCAATCAAATAATTCATTAAAGATGCAAAGGGGTATAAAGTTAATGGAACATTTTATTAATAAATCAGAAGAAAGAGATCATCATTATGAGTTTTATTCGGGTAATGATAATGAAAGTAGTGGTATAAACCTAAATGAAAATGGCCCAATTTCACATTCTCCAAATGGAAATAGTGATTTTAATCCTTCCGAACCTCAATTCTTTGTAAGTACGAGTCCAACAGAGAGTATCTTTGAAAGAGAAATGCGTGATAGTATAAACGAAGAAAGATCAGATTCCACAGATGACTCAATTAACAAAAGTATCGAATCTACTAACAGTAATACTAATACAAATAATACTGATAACGGAAATTCTACAACTACGTTCAGAGAGAAAACAAATGAAGATGAAAATAATATTGATAAAATAGAAACCAATGATAGTGATAATAATAATAATAGTAACAAAAAAAAAGATAGTATAGAAGATACTAATAAAATTAATAATGACAATAGTCATAACAAAAATAATAAAGATATAAATAATATACAAAGTAATGCAACTAATACTGTTAGCGATGAAGATAGTTCTATTAAAAAAGAAACAGGTAATGATCTTTCTTCCAATTCAACAAACAACAACAACAACAATAACAACAACAACAATAATAATAATAATAGTAATAATAATACTAACGAGAAGTCAAAAACAGGAAATAAATTCCCAATATCCAAACAAAAACATTCACATTTACCTGATTTAACTAAACATGCTGAAATGTTTATTCTTGATTATGGTGTTGTCGTTTTTTGGAATTTCAGTGAAATTCATGAAAAAAATATTCTTGCAGACTTAGTTTTTGCAAAAATTGAACCAGGCGAGTTTAGTGATGATGATGAAGATGATGAAGATGATGAGGATGACCTTGATGATGATGAAGATGATGAAGATGATGAGGATGACCTTGATGATGATCTTGGGTTAGGAGATGATGATGATTATGATATTGCAGTTGACTCAATGCCACCGATAAAGTTGAGAACGGGCAGTAATGCTGAAATGGATATAAATGATGAGAATGAACAAGATGAAGAAAGTGATGAGGATCCTTTGTCGTTGATAATTAAACCTCTTTCAGAAAATGATATTGAAACAGAAGAATTTCATTTCGAATATAACAAAGATGTTCCAACTCCACGTATTTATAATGATATGATAACATTAAAATCTGGTGATCATTTGATTAAATTAACAATGTCACATGCAATTGCACAATCTACAAAATTATCATTATTTGAAAGTAAAATGTCACATATTTTGAATTCTATTTCAAAACTTCCAAAAGCGTTAGCATTAACTGGAAGGTTGCAAAACTATACAACTAAAAGACTATTAACTAAAACAGGACGCTTGTTTCAATTAAGAAGTGAAGTTAATTTATTATCTAATGTTCTTGATACTCCTGAATATTTTTGGTCTATAGAGCCTGGATTGCATCCATTATATACTGCGGTTCGTGATTATTTAGAAATTGAACAAAGGGTTGAAGTTATCAATGATCGTTGTAAAGTATTTTTAGATTTTTTTGATATTTTGTCAGATTCTTTGGCTGAACGTAAAATGACGAAAATTACAAAAATGTTAATTTTTGCTATTGGAGTAAGTGTTATTGTTTCAATGATTGAAATTTTAGTGCGTTATGCCATAATTTCAAAATTTACTAATAGAAATTAATTAATCATATCTCAAAATATTATCAATATATTAAGTAAGATATATAGAACTACTTTATAGAATCAAATTATAAATTCATTTTTTTTGTTTACCATCTGGAACGGTAAAGAAAACATATTTACCATCCGCATTTGAATCTAAAATGTAGTAACCTTTTCTCTCAAATTGAATGATATCACCAACTTTCATATTTTCAACATTGATATCTGCAATTGCATCTGTTGGGAATCTAGTTTTTGGTGTAATGAAATCTTCAAAGTTATCGCCTTCATCTAATTTATCTTTGGTAATTAAATGATCAAAATCAACTAATTCAACAGCAACAGTCTTTTCAGCTGCTAACCAAGTTAACTTCTTTTCAGTTTTTCTAAAATCACCATCTAAATTTAATTTAGCATCAATTGATGTAACTTTACCATCGGCATCTTTATGAACTTTGGTACAAATGACATTACCCCAATCCATGAATGTAACTTCTTCGCCATCTTTAATACCTTCAGCATCAGCTTGTTCAATTAAGACTTTATTGGAATAATAAACATCTTTTTCACCAACAGCTGGGTTCTTCTTATGTTTTGGTTTCTTTTCAGAATGTAATTCCGGACCATCAACAATATTAACAGTAACCAAATCTTTTGACACTAAAGCGGTATGTCTTGGAGCAATTGGATCAATAACTTTTTTATTGACAGCCCAGATAAGACTCCAATCTAAATTAATAATATTTTTAGAAGGACCTTGAGAAATAATAAAATTCTTTAAACCTTCAACGGTCATACCTCTTCTTCTAACACCTCTAACAGTTGGGAATCTTGGATCATCCCAATTTTGAACATAACCTTTATCAACAAACCATTGTAGTTTTCTCTTTGATAATAAAGTTCTAACAAAATTAACTCTAGCGAAATCCCAAATATGAACTTTTCTTAAACCTAAAGCATCTAACATCCATTCATATTGAACATTTCTATCTCTATATTCAATAGTTCTTAAAGCATGAGTGACACCTTCTAATGCATCAACAATTGGAACACAGAAATCATAAGTTGGGTAAATTTTCCATTCAGTACCAGTTCTATGATGAGGAGTTAAATTACATCTGTAAATAACTGGATCTCTTAAAGTTTTGTTTAAAGCAGTATAATCAATTTTAGCTCTAAGACAGTTCTTTAAACCTTCTTCAGTACCATTTTTCATTTCTTCAGTGAAAATTTTTAAGTTTTCTTCAACTGTTCTATCTCTTCTTTCAGATTTAATACCATCCATTCTTTCGGCTCTCATTTTTTCTAATGGAGTATCATCACAATAAGCTTTACCTTCTTTAATCATTTTAACAGCTAAATCAAACATTTGTTGGAAATAATCAGAAGAATAAGTTAATTTATCACCTTTAATACCCAATAATCTTAAATCTTCAATAATTGAATCTTGAAATTCAGTTTTTTCCTTTGAAGGGTTAGTATCATCAAATCTAATAATTAATTTACCATGATAAGCATTAGCAAAATATTGATTTAAAACAGCAGCTTTAGCATGTCCAATATGTAAATATCCAGAAGGTTCAGGTGGGAATCTAGTAACAACTTCACCATCTTTTGCATCAATAAGATCAATTTCGAAGTTTGCTTTATGAAGTTCTTTTTTACCACCTTTAGCTAATTTTTTTAATTCAGAAAGAGATGCTGATAATAAAGTTGGCATTTCACCAAATCTTTTATCAGATTCTAAAAATTGATACCATCTAGTAAGGTTAATATAAAGTGAATTTTTAATAACTGAACCCATAACTGGATTTGCTCTTAAAGCACCCCAAATTGCAATATCAGCAACTGAAATTTTATAACCAATAAAGAAAGATCTTAAATTTAAATGAGATTCTAATTTTTCTAAATCTACTGATAATTTTTTAAAATCTTTAACAATTAATTTTTCATAAGCAAATTTAATCCATTCTTTTGATTCATTTAAACCTAAAAGTACATTTGGGAATTCAGTTGCTAAATAAATCAAGATTTCAATTGAATCAGTAGCAATTGATTCGGAACCTTTTAAAAGTTGAGCTGAAGTTGGAACTTCTTTTGAAACGACTTTATTATCATAAAAATCTAATTTAATATCACCTTCATTTGAGACATTAACGAAAGCTGAAGCCGATAAAAGAGCATAATCAACAGCTGGAGCTTTACCAGCAATTTTTAAAGTGTAACTCATTTTTATTTTTTGATTGAAGAGTTGAAAGTAAAAACTAGAGAAGCAAACTTATCAAAGGGAAAGAGATAAGTGAAAGAAAGAAAAGAGGAAATTAATGAAAACTGGAAATCATGTTGGACATCGACATCAGTGCTGAAAAAAGAAAAAAAAAAAAAATAGGAGGAAGAAAAATGTTACTGAAAAATTCTTAGCGGCTAAAATTAACCGCTAAAACCCATTAATTTTTTCAAAAATTTAACTTTTAATATTTATTCAGCTATTGAATAAACTACAATTAAAATAAAATACAATCAATAAAATTTTGGTTTGTGTTCTTATTTCAGTTTAAAATTAACGTTATTTGTTACATTTGTTAGTAATTAATATGATTTATTTCTAAGAGAAAAGTTTAAAGTTAAGCTATTTGACTTATTGTTTATGACAAACAAATTGTTGTACACATTTAAAAGGAAAAGATTTTTTTCTACTGATCGACGCGACGCCAATTGATAATAAAAATTTCTGTGATTTCTATCATGTATTTAAGAAAAATTTCTAAATATTACATTTTTTTTCTTTTTTTTTTTAAAAAAAAAATACTTTCAATTGGAAATTTAAGTAAGAAATTTACCAAGCTTTAAAGCTTTATTAATACTAACGAATAATGAATAATACATATTCAATAAGGAAATTCTCAGCAGACTCTACCGTTAAAAGGCCCAAAGAGATTGGTTGCTTTTCAAGGGATATCGAACATAATATTACAATTGATGATTCACAATTAAATTATTATTATTTATCAGATGGTGAATTAAATTCATCAGATGGAATCGATGTTGGTGGAGGATATTCTAATTTTATTAAAAATACTAAAATTGATAATGGAGATTTTGAAGGTTTATTAAAAAGTTTAATGAATTATGAAAGGGAACATAAGAAGAAAATTTCAACTAAATTAATTACATGGAGGGGTTTATTAAGGACATTAATGTTATTACCATTTGAAAATAAGGATAAATTTGTATTTAATATAGTTGTATTTGATGGACAATTATTTATGCAATCCGATTTTGAATTTATTAAACAAGAAAGGGAAAGGGAAGATCAAACAATTAATGATATTCAAAGAAAATTTATATATTCAGGCTATAAATTTGAAACGATTTCTACGTTACCAAAGCCATGGTATAAATGTTCACGTAAAGAGATTGAGAAAAGACATAAATTACAAGTTAATAATATTGAACAATATTGTATATTAGTTAAAACAACAATTGGATCAACACCTTTATTATTAGGTGCTGAAGTTGACTGTGTTTATGATTTCAAACCAAATGATGGATCAAATCCATTATCACATTATGTTGAATTAAAGACAACATCACCAATAAATGAACCTAATAAAATCTTTAATTTTGAGAATAAATTGTTAAAAACTTGGGCTCAATGCTTTTTAGTTGGTATACCAAGAATTATTTATGGATTTAGAGATTCCCAGTTAAAAATTAGAAGTATTGAAGAATTTAAAACTGAGGATATACCATTATTAATTAAAAATAATCCAATGACAGTCCAAAAGCAAAATGAAAATCCAAATTTAAAAATTGTTAATAAATCAATGCAATCAATTAAATTTTTAAGTGGTTTACTTAAATGGATTGATGAACAAATTTCAATTGATGATGAAAGTAAAACTTATAAATTAGAATTTGATCCACGTAAAAATAGTATGTTTTTATCATTAAGTGAAAATACACAAGAAAAATCTAATAAATTATTATCACCATATGATGGCGAAAATGGTGGTATGTTATTAGATGAATTTAAAGAATGGAGAAAAAATCTTAAAGATATTAAATAAATAATAAAATTATAAATAATCCTTTTATATTTGTATATTAAAATAATATTATTACTATATTTATTACAATCTGGATGGATGGATATATATTTTTATTTTTTCCAAATTTTTAAATTCTAAATTATAAAATTATAATAAAAATAAATTATACATATTTTTAGAACTTTTTTTTTTTTTTTTTTTTTTTTTTTTTTGACAACTAGAATAAAATAATAATAATAAAAAGTTGTTGCTGTAACTGAATAACTAAAAAATGAAATAAAGGATGGTATAAATAATAAAAATACATTAATTAATATACAAATTATAATAAAGCAACAAATGCACCAGCTACAGCTGGGAAAACACCACATCAAGAATATTTATTAGTCATAGCTTCAAAATTTGATTCTGTACAAGTTAAGCAGATAGTTTCAGTTGAAGTTGAAGAAATTGGGAAGGTTGTTTAGTTACTTTGGGAGTTAGTTGAAACTAAATCAATAGTTGAAGTTTTTGAATCAAAGTCAACTACAGTTAAACCAATACAAACATTTTTAACATCTGATGAGTAGTAAATTAATTCAAATGAAGCAGTTGAATAACTGTATGAATTACCAGTATTCTTACAAGCATATAAGTTAGCAGATGAACCATTAACTAATAAAGTATTGCTACTATCAAAAGTAATTTCTGAATCTGAACCTGAAACAGTTAAAGCAACAAAATGATTGTTTGTTGAGAAATATTGGTTTGAGTTATAGACAAATGTTTTTTTATTAATATCGTAACCTAAAGCAGAAAGTAGTTAAGAATAGCACCCTCATGTGGATAGCCAAGTGAGTTTTTGTTAATTTCTGAGTTATCAGATTTAACAGTTAAGTAAACATTTTCAGCTGAAGCAATAGCAGCAGCGGAAGCAAGATTTAAGACGTTTCTGAAAAGCATTTTTAATTGGAGTAAGGAATGTAAGTGTAAGTTTGAGTGAGATATAAAATGAGTGTTTGTTTTCGTTAATAGAAAATAATCAAAATGAAATATAAAAAAAATAAAAAGTAATATGATCTGAATTAAAATTAGAAGGAAAATTCAGTTTTTTCTAAACTAATTTACAAATTTTAGTTTAAAATAAAATAGCAACTATGAAAACCTATGTATATGAGATCTAAACAAAACAATGTAATGATGAAAGAAGCGTCATTTAATAAGTCCAAATATAGTAACTTTATCAGTATAGTGACAGTGATTTAATAAACAAACACCTAGTAATCCATTTAGAACGAGTTACATGAAAATAAATCAATAATAGTGCTAATGGCATGAAATCGAGTTGTTGATATTGCCTAGCAACCGAGGACATAATTAAAAAAGGAGGGCCCCAATTTCGTTTATGCTTTGTGTTTTGCGTATCGATGTTTTCATTCTCTAATTTTTCCTTATTTTACCTACCAGTAATCCAACCACTCGTTGTTATAATTATCTCCTTCTAGAGTATCTTTCCCGTAATTGCTGATTAGGAAAGACAGCTGTTGTTTGAAATTTCTTATTTACGTTATTTCCATTTTTTGCGTTGCTGGTTTGACTTAATGATAGAGCAAATTACTTTTAGTTAGCATCACAATCATCCAGATATTGTTTTCGTTAATCCAAATCGCTAATTATTATTAGTTTATTTTATTATTAGTTATATGTTATATATTAAATGTTATATGACATTATGTTATCATTTACGTCAAATTATACTCTTATAAATATCTATCCAGATATTTTACATTTAATGCTTTTTAACAACACCGCTAGCATTAGCCTTACTTAATATATATTTCTTATAATCATCAATACTACCTTCAAATCTATACACCTTACCATCTTCACTAACCCAAATTTCTTTACAAACTTGTTTAATCATTGTAACATCATGGGAAACCATTAAAACACCACCTTGAAATCTTTGTAATGCACTTGAAAGTGCATCTAAACCAGAAGTATCTAAATGATTTGAAGGTTCATCTAAAATTAAAATATGTGGATTTGTTAAACATAATGCAGCAAATGCAACTCTTGATTTTTGACCACCTGATAATAATTGCATTCTTTGTAATGATAATGAACCAGTTATACCAAATGATCCTAAATGACGTCTATATTCTTCATCTGTTTTACCAGGATATTTATCACTCATCCATTCAACTGCATTTTTAGTTAAATCCATTCCATCAACATGATGTTGTGCAAAATATCCAATTCTTAATCTTGAATTTTTACTAACTGATCCATCTAATGGTACATTATTACCCATTAAAATTTTTAATAATGTAGTTTTACCACATCCATTTGCACCAACTAATGCAATTCTTGAATCCATTTGAATATCTAAATCAACATGATTTAATAATAATTTCTTTGGATCATATCCAAAGCTAACATCTAATAATTGTAAAATTGGTGGTGATAATTTCTCAGGATCTGGAAATTTAAATGTAATTTGTTTATCTTCTTCAGGTTCTTCTAAAACTGGTAATTTCTCAAGTTTTTTAATTCTTGATTGAGCTTCTGATGATTTTGCTGCATTATATCTAAATTTATCAATAAATGCTTGTAAATGTGCCCTATATGCCATTTGATTATCATATTCCCTCTTTTGATTTTTGATTCTTTCTTCTCTAGTTGAATAAAATGAATCAAAATCTGCACCTCTATAATAATCTAATCTCTCTGAATGTTGATGAATTATATCTGTTGCAACTTCATTTAAAAATGCCCTATCATGTGAAACAACTAAAACTGTTGCTGGATAAGTTTGTAAATAATTACCTAAATATGCACTTGATGGAACATCCAACATATTAGTAGGTTCATCTAATAATAATAAATCAGGTTTACAAAATAATGCTCTAGCTAATGATAATCTCATTCTCCAACCACCAGAGAATGATTTGGTTGGCCTTTGTTGTGATTCTTGACTAAACCCTAAACCATATAAAATTGATGATGCCCTAGCTTCTGCTTTATCACTCTCAATTTCACCTAATTTTTCATGAACATTCTCTAATTTTTCAGTTAAATCAACCTGTTCATTCTCTAATTTTTTCATCTCTAAAGATTCTTCTTCAAATTCTTCTTTTAATTTCTCAATTTCATTAATCCTTTCCTCAATTGTATCCTGTTCAAATAATAATTGTTTTCTCCAAACATCAGCATCTAAAACTGATTGAATTGCAATCGTATCATCACCTCTAAGTTCTTGTTCAACGTGTAAAATTGTAATATGTTTTGGAATATCTAATTCTCTTCTTGATAATGCTCTTAATAATGTAGATTTACCAATACCATTTTGACCAACTAAACCATATCTTCTACCATATGCTAATGTTAATGATGCATTACTTAAAATTCTTTGACCTTCACCAACATATAAATCAAATGTATCAATTTTAATATCTTTGGATTTACCAGCACCAGCACCAAATTCAATTGGATTAACTTTAAGAAAGAATGAATCATAATCCTCTTTAGATTGTTCATTAATAAGTTTTGATGCTTCATATTTAACAAATTTATTATTTCTTTTAGCAACTTTTTTAGCAATTTTAGCTTCAGCTTTTTGTAATTTCTTTTTATCAACTCTACTTTCAATAGTTCTACCTGTATGTTCAATATCTGTTGATTGTAATAAAGCTAATGAAGAATCTAATTCTCTTTGTTTACTATTAATTAAACTAATATCTAATAATCTCTTTGAGGTATCACCAGTAATTTCTAATTTGGCCATATTCTCTTTTAATTTTTTTTCTAAGTTTTCCTTTAATTTTTCTGAAAGTGTTTCAATTTTTTTAGAATCACCACCTGCACTGATTAAAAGTTCTTTTATAAATGAAATTTCTTTTGGGATATCTAATTGTTGTGCTAAAACGGCATCCTCTGTTGAATGTAAAATATGTTGCATATAACCAACAGTATAATCAGCAACAACGCTGTCAATAGAGCCAGCAGCTTGTCTCACTTGTAATCCTAAATTAGACATATTTTTCCTTTTTGTTTAGCCTTGTATTGAATTAAAACCCTATGTACACTATCGACACTTTATCAACAGCTGCTGATACACATGAAATATGTTGAAATCAACTGAAATTCTTCATCGCCGTTTTGAAGAAAAGTGAATGAGTCTGTGTGTTGAAGAAAAAAAAAAAAATTGTGTTTAATTTTTTGAAAAATTATTCTTTTTCTGCACTGCTTTTTTGTCACATGACGCTGTAGTTTTGAGATTATTCTGTTCTATCCCAAATACTATACATAAAAACTGCAATATCAATTAGTTTACATTAATTATATAGCTATATACCGTTCTAAATAGGTTAATAAATAGCATGAAAAGAAATACATAATTATTTTAAGAATAATTGGACCTTTCTCTTTCCCGTATAATCATCCAAGATGGATTCAATTGATACTTCGACCTTATCGAATTCTGCAACTGTTCTCTTTTTACCAGATTTATCAACAAATGTTAAAGCATAATTGTCTTCATCAAATTGTGCAGAATTAGCATCACCCAAAATTTCAAGTTTGATTAAACTTTCAACACCATATCTTGGTACAATTACCACAATACCGTTAGAGAAAACTTTAATCACATAACCTTCTTGGTCACTTTGATTGTTTTTCATTACTTGTCCAACATAATATTCAATACTTGCCCTACCAGCAAATTGTGCATTTCTATGACATTTATTGATATTTTTAACAACTAAATCCATTTTACTTTTATCCATATGAATTTCATGTAGTGGCTCATAATCAATTGCTGCAGCTAATTGTCTATGTACAACAATATCACAATATCTACGAATTGGTGATGTAAAATGTGTATAAATATCAACTGCTAAACCATAATGTTTAAATTCTGCATAACTGAAATTACCAGCTGCAAAATATTCCGCTGCCAGCATACATCTAGTTGCCATAATTCTAATTAATGTGTTAAAATATGGATCTTTTGGATCAACACATCGATCCAATGAATCTGCAAGTGATTTACTACTTTCTGTTGAAATTGATAAACCTTTTCTAACTCTTAACATATCATTTAATTTTTCAAAATTTGTTGCAGGTGGTTCACCATGACGACGTAACATTGCAACTTGTGGGAATGAATCATAAATTTTTCTTGCAACTGAAATATTTGCACACAACATAAATTCTTCAACTAATGAATTTGTGTCAAGTAATTTCTTAATTTCAACTTCATTTGGATCAGATGTCTCACTATCGGTATGAACTTTAACTTCTGGTGAAGCTAAATTAAGTGCACCTGCATTTAACCTTCTTTGTTTTAACTTTTTGGATAATTTTAATAATATTCTCATACCTTTTGTTAATTCATCTTGTTGTGAGTTATCATCAATTCTAATTTGTGCTTGTTCATAAGCAAATGCTTCCCTTGATTTAATAATTGATTTTGTGAATTCAACATTTAAAATATTAGCATCTTGATCCATCTCCCACAAAACTGAAAATGCAAATCTATCAACATAAGGCTTTAATGAGCATAAATCAGTACCTAATAACATTGGTAACATATCAATTCTTTTATCAACTAAATAAACAGATGTACCTCTTGATGCACCTTCTTGATCTAACGCAGTACCAGCTTTAACAAAATGTGTAACATCAGCAATATGAACACCAACTTCATAATTACCATTTGGTAATTTTTTGGCATGCAAAGCATCATCAATATCAACACATCCAGGTGGATCAATTGAACAAATTAATCTATCCCTTAAATCTTTCCTCTTTTTTAATTGTGTATCACCATTATCTAAAATTTCAGGTACTTTCCAATCATGACCCTCTTTTGGTAAGCATGCTAAAACATTCTTTGAAAATGGCCTATATTCAATATCATGCTCTAATAATAAAGCTTCTTGTTCAGCATCTTTATCTTCAATCTCACCTAATGTTCTAACAAAATGACCGCTTGGGAATTTTGAATTGGAATTCCAACTATCAATTGCAACAACAATTCTTTTACCCATTAAATCTTTTGCACGTCTTGTTCTAATTCTAACTTTAGGTAAAGATCTATCCATCAAAATAACAAATACATTTTTTGGTGCATTACTGATAACTTCATCTTTTCTAATAGTATTAGGAGATAATTGACCAACATAAAGTCTCCAACTTCTCTTTATTATACCAACGACTCTACCTGTTGGTAAAATCTTATTTTCATCATCAACCTCATTTGATTGTGCTTTGATTGCTTCTTGTGTTAATAATCTTCTTTCTTTATCTGTAATCACAACTTCATCGTTATCTTCATCACCTAACCCATCTTTATTAATAGTTTCTTCATCAATAATTTCTGTTGATGGTTTTTTCCATTTATTTTTCGGTAAAAGTTCAACAACAACATTATCACCATTGAAAGCTCTATTAAGATTTTCTCTACCTAAAATCAAAAGTGGCTTTGGCATACCAGCAACTGTAATATTTCCCTCTAAGAAATTATATGATGATATACTAATACTACCTTGATATAAACTACCATTTTTAATACCACCCATCAGTCTAGCAGAAGAATAATATTCTGGATATTTTATTTCATTTAATTGTTTATCAAAAGAATCAGTTGATGGTAAAATATCTTTTAATTCTTCTGAATTGGGTAATAAATTAATATAATCATGAATATTATAGGATAAAATATTATCTTCAATTGCTAGCTCTTTATTTGCTTTATCACCAGTAATCAATAGAACCTTAATATCAATTGCTTTTAGATGTTCATTGAAAAATTTTGTTGTCTCTCTAATTAATCTATCATTATAATCGTTTATAATTTCACCATGTTTTCTGGTAATGTAAGTTGTATTTTTAAATTCATTATAAAAGACAATAAATCTTTTTTCTTCATTTTTGGTTAATGTTCTTAATCTCATATATATTGGATAACTTTGATTACGAACTTCATTTAGAACAGTCTGAGGTATGATAACATCGTAGAAGACTTTATCATTTTCTAAAATATCAATTGCATTTAATACAATGTTTGTATCAACCACTAAATAATGTTTACCTATGTTATTTTGTTTTAAATCTAGTGGAGATTCTGACAATATTGGATGAGGTATTTCACCTGATGGTCCAGCTTTATAACAATCAGAACAGAGTTCACAAGCTTTTGAAAAACATGGAATGTCATCTCTTAAATAATGTTCTCTTACAATCTTAGTTGCATTACCATTTCTGGATCTGACAAAAACTTTCTGAGAAACAGATAATCCAGAGGAGACTCTCTTTCTTTTCAATGATATTGACATTTTCTATTGATACTATTATTTCTATAGAATAGCTAATTAACATAACCAAATTTTTGCTAATCTACAAATCCAAGAAAATTCATGGTTTACTTATTTGTATCAATTTTTTTTTCTTAAATTTTTCTTCGTGTAAAAAAAGAAAAAAAAAGAGAAAAAATACACAACCGGGCTGTGCAACACATGAAAACGTATACTCTTAATTTTTCTAAAGTCAAACTTAATTGATATTTCAACCTGGTTGTTTTTACAACGTGGTTCATACAAATTATATATATATACATCTCTCTTATATATTGATAAAACTTTATATTCTTTTAGCAATTGCATCTTGTTTTTTCCATGTGGAAATCCATTCTGCAGAATCCACTTTAGGCACAAAATATAATCTGAGAATATTATCAAATAATGGAATTTGTGGATTCTTTGACATCAAAACTTGATTAATGGCACCTTTCTTTGGAATTTTAACCAAACCACCATCTTGGGTTTCCATATAAACTTCTAATTTCTTTGTTTTAAAGTTGTTATGTTTACCATCATGGAAATATTCTTCTGGTCTATCCATAACCATTTCCATCAATTCAGCTGGTGTTGTGAGTTCACTTACCTCTGAAACAACATCGAATTCATCAACAGTTGGATAAATTATGATTGCAGGAATAATCAATTGTGTTTCAATATCATGTGGTTCCTCTAGATGAATCTTAGAATCACCGATTGTATCAGTACCATAAGATGAATGAATTGACGTTATACCTCTTACTTCTAATGCTTTCTGTAAGTCAGATTTAACTTTTAATTTTTCTTCTTCTTTCTTTCTTTTTATTTCTTTCAATTCTTCTATACGTTTGATTTTTTGGTTTACTTGTTTAAGAAGTGAATTAACAGCGATATTTTTATCATCAATTGAAACTGCGAAAGTTAAAACTTTTAATGCTTCATCATAATGTTCAATTGCAAAATAAGCTTTTGCAGCTCTAAATAATGCCTTTACATTTTTAGGTTGTCTTATAAGGCACTCTTTACAATCGTCAATACATCTTCTAAAATTTTTTAACTCAAGATTACAAGCAGCCCTGTTCAAATGTAATGCAGCTTCAATATATTTAACATCACAACAAACATTTAAACCTTTTGTGTAAAATTCAACAGCATCTTTATATTTCTTTTCTTTATAACATTCATTACCTTGTCTCTTAAAATTTTCTGCGATTTCATCAGGTTCACCTTCATAAGCTAATGCTTTTAAAGCCTCAATTTCAGGTCTTTCTTCACCATCTTCAGCGGATTCCAAATCGTTCATGAAAAATGGTAATTTGTTTAATTCTGCCATTATTTCTTCTGTTGATTTGGAGGAAACTTCAGCAACTTGAGGCGGTAGTTCTGGATTTTCATTATCTGATTTACTCTTGTCATTAGTGTTAGTTTTGGAAGCTTCTAAATCTTTTCTTTTTTCCCATTCATCCACAAGTGCATCGACAGCAGCATCATTCTCAAGTTCGGTTATTTCAACCATCTTTTTAGATTAATTTTTGTGCTTAAAGGATATCCTGGTTTATAACAATTTCAATATCTTCATTATATTTCTGATGGTAAAAGTAAAATTATTTTCCAAGAATTTTGATATGTAAAAAAAAAAAAAAAAAAAAAAAAGATTACGTAATATTTATTTTAGTGTCATAATTTATTTAGCCGAAAGTAGATTCTTTACCTTCACCGGTTTTAATGCTGATCTTTATTTTGGCAATTATGTATACATATATGAAACTAAAATAATACAAAGAAAAATAGTACATATCAAAAAATTCAAGTGAGTTAAAATTTATATGTATATATAAGGGTTCCATAGAAAAATTTTATTTTATTTAATTCTTTGTTTATTAATCTTATATAACTTGAATAAATTATTTGTCACAGATATAATCGCTTTTATTATCCAGTAAAGTTAAAATATGAATTTTTTTGTTTATTTAAGTTTGAAACTACTTAGAAGATTATACTACACATTATAGTTTCATTCAAATTTACCAGCGGTTGAAAATCAATTTTAATTTCATTTTACTAGTGCAATTAAAGAGAATTATTGATATATAATTTCTTGGTTAAACTAGAAATATTAAACATATTAAATATTAAAATAAATAGGAGTGGTGAAGAGAAAAAATAAAAACAGCATCAGGGTATCAGTTGAAATGTAAATTGTGTATTTGAATCAATTTAACTTAAATTAAGGCAGCAGCAGCACCTGCTAAAATAGCAAATGCACCAGCTGGAGCATATACAGCACCAGCTGCACCTTCATAGATACTTGTTGCACTAACAGTTGAGGATGCACTTGCACTTGATGCACTTTCACTTGATGATGTATCTTCAGAGACAGTTGAATTAACAAGTGTTAATGAAATACAACCATCTGGAGCATCTG